>CM061228.1:44284746-44342978 GCA_030844895.1 Ambrosia x helenae
TTTGTCTTCTTCAGCAACTCTCTATGTTTCAGCTTGCCTATTCTACGCTGCTTCATAAGCTTGAAGCTTTTCATTTAAGCTTAAATCTTCCCTTGCCTCCAAGTTGTTCCAAATCTCTTCTTCCTTAGCCTTTCTTTGGGCTGCAATCAAACTCTTCTCTAGTAGTTCTTTGGACATTGATAGTGGAGAAGGGTTTAGCACAGTCATTGTTGTAGTTGTTGTAGGCCTTGGAATAGGAGTTGGTTGTTGTTGTTCAGTTATTTTGGAAGGCTCTTCAGTTGTTTGTAAGCAGGAAGTGTTAACTGCTGAAGTGTTGATAGAAGTATCAACTACTGAAGGATTGTCTTCGGTACTTTCTTAGTCATCAGAGGTTTCTTCAGCAGTTTCTTTATTATGGCCTTGGGAAGGTTCGGCTTCAAACTTCTGTTCCAGAGACAAGCCTTTGTTGATCTTCTTTTTGTTTTTGGGCTTTCTCTAGAAGTTGTTGTTGTCGTAGATCCACTCTTGCCTTTATCCTGACTTCCAGTAACTCCTTAGGTTCCTTAATCTTCTCCCCCTTTTTGGCTTCATCCACTTCTGGAATCCTGCTAGTTTGGAAGTTCTACCAGTGAGTTCAGCAGGCTGTCTTGAGTTGTTGTCTATTTTGTTGGACAGCTCACCAAGTTTCTTGTTGATCACCTCAAACTGAGTTTTGGTTGACAACTCGAAAGCAGTTGTGAAAGTTTTGAGTGTGATTGGCAATTAGGGTGTTCATCAACTGGTATAGGGGACCATCTGGGCTGCATAGTTGGTTCAACTCTATGCTGGATGACTCAGGAAATTGGGTAGGAATTTTCAGTGAGGGGTGTGTTTTTTGGGTGATCTTCATGTTGTACAGAAGATGCCACTTTAGGGGAATCAAGGATCAAGTGGACTTTAACCTGATCTGGTGTGACCAGCTATTTGAGATTAGAGACGCCAGGTGCAGGACCTTCACTAGCAGCCGTCAATTCAATTTTGGTGGAGTGTGAATCTTCATCCAAATCAATGGAATCATCTAAATCCCTGCTTACTTCCTCAATGAGGAGCGTATCAGTTACATCATGAGCTGGGCCCAACCTAGTTGTCTCATGTACCTCTTGTTCTTGGTTCAGAGGATTTCCTACCTCAGGCATTAAGCTTCATCAGTAGTTGCCACAAGTGAGGTCTTAGCAATGTTACTTCCTTCCTCAGATCCACCATGGGTGGTATATGATACCCTGGTTTTCTTAAATTTCTTTCTTTTGGGCTTAGAGACCCTGGTTCATCCTCATCTCTTGGGTTAGGGCTATGGACATCCACATCCATGTCAAGTTCTGAAGGTATGTCCCTGTTGATGTGGTTGTTGGGGACCTGACATGTTCTGATGGGATGTTCTCTTTTAACCCAGAGAGAAGTTTGGCAATTTCAAGGGCTTCAGGTTCAGAAATTTGTGGTGCTGGTTCAGTAGTTTGGTCTAAGGTTCAGCAGTTTCAAAAGAATCAATGGGGATTGTTTTCTTAAATTTCTTTCTTTTGAAAAGTATTGTGATTGGTGCTCTAGTGGGGGTTTGAGATGGATGAGACTGAGAGGATGTTTCAGTCACATCTTTATCAAGTGCAGATTACGCATTAGCAAGTTCAGACATCTCACCTTCCTGAACTGCCTTTCTTTTACGGCTGGTGGGTTTTTTTTTTTTTTTTTTTTTTTTTTTTTTTTTTTGCTGTTTGGGTTTTTGGCCTTTTTGGGTGAATGTTTGGAAGATGAGGGTTCCTTGGGGACTGTTGTGTGTTCCCCTTGGTCATCTTCTGGCCAGGTGCCGGTTTATTGTGCCTAGAGTATGCTTGTGAGGTTAATGGGTTTAAAACAGTTGTTTTTCCCACAAGCACCTCTTGTCCAAGTTCCTTTATTATGCGTTCCCATAATAAATCTTGGATACAACAAAAACATCTTTTTAGAATTGAGATGATGTAACACCAACTCATTAAAGAAAAGTGCTGATGCCCTGAATTTTGTTTCATTCACAATGGAATGAAAAATAGGTTGAAAAGTAGAGGGCATCTGATCATAAGATCTAGTTTTTGGACACAAACACATTATTATATAGTGAAACAAAAGTTTGTACTTAGGTTCAAATATTTCTTAAAAATAGTAGCATGTGAGAGAGTACCTTTGTAACCACACACTGTTATGGTTAGATGAATTTCATAGTTTGGAAATTGATCTAGGGCACCCGCATCATCTAGACCCAGTCTAATTCCCAAAGTTTCGGGTGTGATTGCCATTCTTCTCCCTTGGATGGTTGAATTGAGGGAGATCACTTTATCATTCACTGTCACCGTCTCTACATTTGCCCAGAACTCATTTAGAGTTTCAGTGTGGATTGGAGGATCAAGGTGAGGGCAGTGAAGTATTGGGATTTAACGAATAAATCAATGATTTCGTCGTATTGGAACCAGGCTTCATGTTTCTCAAAGTAGCCTCTTTGATTGTGTCCCTGTTTCAGTATTAGAGCCATGTGGTTTGTGTGTGTGTGTGGATCGAACAGTATTTTTGCACGTTAAGGGTTTAGAGTGTTTTTTGAGAGAGAAGGATGGAATTTTGCTTTTTGAATGGATAAGTGTGGAAAAGGTGTTATCAGAAGTTTGTAACCGCCCTAGGTCAAACTTCTGAAGTGGGAAATGTCTGATTTGCCCTTAATGACAAAACTGCTGATGAAGAATAATGTCATCAGTAGTTCCCATTTCTCTTCAGTAGTTTGTTAACAACTGATGAGAATGTTTATATAAACACTTTATTCATAACTTCTTAAGATTATGTTATCAGAAGTTAATCATTTTTCAGAAAATATTCCCATACTGATGTTTTTGTTCATTAGTAGTTTCTCTCTTTTTGTTTTTCAGAAGTTTTGGTCTAGAAACAGATGTAAGTGAAAAATAAAATAAGTGCAGAGAAGTAAAAGAAACACTTACAAGTTTAGCATCCCAAGCATGGATACTAACTTCTGAAATGTTAATGTGTCAAGGGGTTTAGTGAATATGTCAGCTATCTGATTAGCTGTTGTCACATGCTTCACTTCAATCTTGCCTTTTTCATAGCAATCCCTGATGAAATGATACCTGATTTCAATATGTTTAGTTTTTGAGAACTGAACAGGATTTTGAATGATGCTAATGGCAGATTTGCTGTCTACAAGCAATGGTGTCTTGGTCTCTTTGATTCCATAATCAAGAAGTTGATATTGGAGCCATTGTATCTGTGATGTACAACTTGCAGCTGCAATGTATTCAGCTTCAGAAGTTGAAGTTGCAACAGATGTTTATTTCTTTGATTGCCAGGACACTAGACAGTTTCCCAAGAATTGACAACCACCAGATGTTGATTTTCTTGACATTTTGCACCCTGCATAGTCACTATCTGAAAAAGTTGATAACAAGGTATTGCTAGAAGCAGGATACCAAATTCTAAGTGTAGGAGTTCCTTTCAGATATCTGAAGATTCTTTTGACTGCAATGAGGTGTGATTCCCTAGGAGCTGATTGATATCTAGCACAGACACATGTTGAAAACATAATATCTAGTCTAGAAGCAGTTAGATACAAAACGGAACCTATCATAAATCTATACATGGTTTGATCAATCTATTTTCCTTGATCATCTGGTTCAACTTGTGTGGTAGGTGTCATAGGAGTGGAACATGATTTACAGTCTTGTAAAGAAAATTTGTTCAACAATTCTTTAACATATTTAGATTGATGTATAAAAGTTCCATTTGTTTTGTTGTTTAATCTGCAGTTCTCCCATTGTACTCATCTCAAATTTTGATTGCATGAGTTTCTTAAATTCATCACACAATTTTGTGTTTGTTGAACCAAATATGATATCATCAACATAAATTTAAACAAGTAAGACATGATTTCCAACATTTTTAATGAAAAGAGTTTTATCAATGGAGCCTCTTGTAAAGTTATTTTTGAGCAAAAAAAGTTGGAAAGTGTTTCATACCAGGCTCTTGGAGCCTGTTTTAGCCCATAAAGAGCTTTGTCAAGTTTGTGCACCCACTCAGGTTGGAGAAGGATCCTCAAACCCAGGTGGCTGACAAACATACACTTCCTCTTTGATCTTTCCATATAAAAATGCACTCTTAACATCCATTTGAAAATCTTTTATTTGTTGGAAATGGTATAGGCCAGAAATAACCTGATGGCCTCAAGCCTTGCAACTGGAGCAAAGGTCTCATCATAATCAATTTCTTCTTCTTGAGAGTAACCTTGTACCACCAGTCTTGCCTTGTTATTAATGATCATACCAGCTTCATCTTGTTTGTTCCTGAAAACCCATCTTGTGCCAATTGGTAGCTTGTTTGGTGGTAAGGGACAAATTTCCCAGACATGTTGCTTCTTGAATTGAAGCAGCTCATCTTGCATAGCTTCCACCCAATTGTTGTCTTTGAGGGCTTCTTCGTACATTTTAGGTTCCAACTGAGAAATGAATGCTGAGAAGAAGCAAAAGTTGGAAAGTTGGTTTCTTGTGAGAACACCTGAAGCAATATCACCCATAATTTGTTCCAATGGATGATCTTTGTGTTCAATCAATTGTTGTAAACCACTTACATGTGTAGGTATAAAAAAAACTCAGGGAACTCATCGATTCATCTAGTACTAGTATTGAAATACAGAATTCGTTTATCAATTTACTAGATTGAAACCTTATCACGGTCAAAATGGCTCTTGTACTTCATCAAACAAACCACTGAGGTTTATAATGTCTGGTTCATCTATTTGAACATCTTTAGTAGTTGTAGGTGCTGAAGCAGATGTTTGAGTTTGTACATCAGCAGTTGTTGAATCAGAAGTTTGTGAAACTTCTGAAGGTTTGAAAGTTGACTTAATGACTGTTTGAGGAGTCCATGGTGCTGGATCCTTATCATCAAACCTTTGATCACCATAATAAGTAGGTTTACATGAAGTAACAGTCTTTTCGGGTCCAAAGTGGAAGCTGTCAAGGTCAAAGAGTTCAGCAGGATGTGCTGGAATAAGAGTGTGTTTTGACTCATTAAACTTGATATTCAGTGTTTCTTCTACTATCTTGATTCTTGAATTAAAAACCTTGTAGGCTTTTCTAGTGGAAGAATAACCAAGAAAGTAACCTGAATCAACTTTAGCAGCAAACTTTGAAATAGAGTCTTTAATGTTCAAAATAAAACATTGACATCCAAAAGCCCTGAAAAAGGAGATAAGGGGCTTCATGCCATGAAGAACTTCATAGGCAGTCTTGGAGTGTCTCTTGTTGACAAGGACTCTATTTTGAACATAACATGCAGTGTTAACTGCTTCAGCCCATAAATACAATGGTAGGCCTGAATCAGCTAACATAGTTCTTGCTGCTTCAATTAATGTCCTGTTCTTCCTTTCTACTACACCATTTTGTTCAGGAGTTCTAGGAACACTGAATTGTCTAATAATCCCTTTAGACAAACAGAATTCATCTAGAGTTTTGTTCCTGAACTCTGTCCAATTATCACTTCTAATGGCTTTGACAGATAGAGAATATTGTTTCTCTCCTTGTAGAATGAAGAACTTGATGATTTCAGCTGCCTCATCCTTGGAAAATAAGAAGAATACCCATGTGAATCTTGAATAGTCATGAATGATGACCAAGCAGTATTTCTTCTTACCAAGGCTCATGATTTTTACTAGTCCAAATAAGTCCATATGGAGTAGTTGAAGACATGCAGTTCTTTTTTATTCTTCAATAGACTTATATTAGGACTTATGTTGCTTTCCCTTTAAACAGGATACACAGTGTTCTTGACACTGGTATACTTTCAAAGGTAGACCTCTGACCAAGCCCATTTTTGTGACTTTATTTATGGTTTTAAAGTTCACATGGCCAAGTCTCCTGTGCCAAAGATCAGTCTCTGAAGTTGATGCCTTTGAGAAGAAACAGGCAGTGTTGTTCAGTACTTTGTCCTTTTCAATGTCCAGTGCATAGACATTGCCACATCTTTTGGCTATCAACAAAGTATGATCTTCAATGATATTCTCTATCAACTTCTAGCCTTCTGGTGATATGATCTTGCATGTTGTCTTTGTGAAAAAGGAAGAATATCCTTTATCACACATTTGTGACACACTTAACAAGTTGTACTCAAGGTTTTCAACCAGATTGACCTTGTCAAACTTTATTTTGCAAGAGGAGACATTGCCATGTCCTAGCACATATCCCTTAGCATTGTTCCCAAAGGATACAGATCCTTCTCTTTGACTGATAAAGTTGTTTATCAGGTATCTGCATTCTGTCATGTGCATTGAGCCTCCACTGTCAACATACCAAATGCTATTTAAGCCTCTGGAGACCCTCTGCACAAAGTAGCAAACTAGTTAGATTTAGGAACCCAACCCAGTTTGGCTTTGGGTTTGCTCTTGAGAACATTAACAGTTTGTTCTTGACCAGGTTGAGGAATCCATGTCTATTTGGCAATGGATTTTTCATTAAGAGTGATGGTGGTATCCTATTGAGTACCACCATCAACCCTGGTCATCAGTAGTTGTACCATGTTCATGAGATCTTTTATCTCAGCAGTTTGTGAAACTGCTGATGATGTAGGTCTAAATACTGAAAGAGAATTTTGAGAAAAAGATTTTTGTTGAGATTTCATCTTTTTCCGAGAAAAGGTGTTTGCTGGTTGTTGTTTCCTGGGAGAAAAAGTTTCTTTGAAATCATTTTTAATTTGTTTTCCCACAACCAGTTGTGAAATTTTCTTGTTGTACTGAATTCCTTTTCTATATCTGCAAAATTATGTCTTGTGGTTAAACAGACCACAGATTTCACATTCTTTTTCCTTTTCTTTTTCATTTAAAGGCAAATTTCTGACTGTTTTGATTGGTTTTAGGTCATTAGTAGTTTTCAGGTTCTCAACTCCTGATGTAGATGAAACTACTGATGGCTTAAAGTCAGATTTTAGCAGTACTTCTAAATAACTTTCTTTGTGAGTTTTTAGAAAGTTTTCATGGAAAGATGTGCATTCTTTCTCTTCAGAAGTTTCACCTGAAACAATTTTTCTCCCGTCTTCAGTAGTTTTGGGGAAAAAATCTGTTGGTGTTTCAGTGTGATTGTACCCTATGCCAAACCTAACATTTGAAGCACTTTGTTTGTTTAGCAGCAGTTGGTACCCTTTACATGATTCTACCCATTTTTCACAAGTAACCTTGGTGTCAGCAAGCTCTTTTCTGACATTTCCTAGGTCATCTATCATGATTTTAAGTTGTGCTTGGGTTTCAATAGCATTGTTAGTTAATTTAGAATTTTCTTTTGCCTTTGTAGCATGTTTTCTTTCTAAATCACATTTCATCTGAGTGAATTTTCTCTCAGGGTCATTTGCTTTTCCTTGTAAGTGCACATTAGTCTCTCTTATGAGAGCAAAAGATTCTTTACATGAAGTTGTACAAAGTTTTGTTAAAGATTCTTTTGATACCTGAGACAGGGTAGATTTTGTGGTGCAGCCCTCAAATGCCATCAAGGCAAAGTTCTTTCTGCCATTGTCAGGTTCTCCCCAGTTGATGTCAAACATTTTGTTGTCTGCATCAGGATTGCACTCAGCAGTGTCAAAAGGAAGACTGCTCCAGTCAACATACCCTGAGGTGAACAAGCTTTGTTGTGAGGGTTGTTGAGTCTGTGGAGGCTGTTGAGCAGCTGGAATAGGAGGGATTGATTGTTGGCTCTGCATCTGTTGAGCAGGCATCTGTACATATTGTACTTGTGGCACATATTGGATTTGTGGAGCTTGTGCCTGTACAAAATGTGCACTCCCTTGTGTTCCATTATTCCTATTATAACTAGGGTTAAACTGATTTCTAGCTGAGATTGGTTGTAGCTAGAGCTTCTACACTCTCTAGCAAAGTGTCCCAACTTCTGAAACTTATGACATCTAAGTTTAGACTTGTCAAAACCAATTTTTGTAGAACTGTTTAGTCCTGGAAATTTCCTTCCTGACCTTTTATAAAATTTGTTTGTTTTAATACTTAACATGGCCAGTTGATGTAAGATGTCCATTTCTTCTAAGTCATCATTGCTGAAATTTTTAAATCATCCATGATAAAACACATGTTATTAGCAGTTTGACTATATTCATCATTGTCATAGCCTGGGAATGATCTTTCAGATGAGATCCCAGCAGTTATGTCAATGTGGTCAAAAGATCCAAAACTATTTGAACAAGTAGGTGAATCTTGTCCCAATAGTGTTGTACTACCTGGTAGATAGTCATCAGCAGTTTTACCAGAACTTTGCAACTTTTTCTTTTGATCAATTTCTCTTTCAAAAGTTAGTAATCTCCCATGTAATTTTGTAAAAGTGAGGGAGCTAAAGTCTGGTGAGGATCTTAGGACTATAGAGTATGTTTCCCATTTTTCAGGTAAAGACCTTAAAAATCTAAGAAGCATAGATAAAGTTGTGTAGGTTTGACCATTTAATTTTAGCTCAGATATTAATGAGGAGAATCTTTCAAATTGTTGAGTTAAAGTTTCCCCATTTATATGAGCAAAAGTTTCATATTGTTGAGCCAGGATTTCTCTGGTGTTGGCAATCACCTCTTCATTTCCTCCAAACTGTTCTTTTAGGCAGTCCCAAAGCTCTTTGGCACTATCACAATGTAATAGTCCAGAGTAGATTTCATTTGGGAGTGCCCTTGCCAACATAGAGAAAGCTTTAGCATCAAGCTCAAGTTTTAGGAAATCATCATCTGTATAGTCTTTTAGGTCTTTTGGTATTTATTCTTTAGTTTCAAGATTAATATTTACTGGTTTGTGAGGACCATATATCACAGATTTCCAGCAACCAGTGTTGGTCTGTGATAATGTATATGCCATTCTCCTTTGCCAGATATTGTATTCATTTCTTACTAACATAGCAGGTTTATTGGCAGAACCAGTATTATGAGGATCCATTTTAAAGAGTATTGATTTGTCAAATATCTCTTAAAGTGATGGATGTTGATTAAAGTGAACTTTTAATCCTTTATTAAATATCAATAAGAGCCTGTGTCTGATTCTCAATGTGTTAGATTGATATGTGATCAGATAAACCAGTGCTCTGATACCAATTGTTGGATCAGTAATGCTGTTGATGTATTGCTTGCTAGTGAACACTTATGTGTTTAGCAAGTTTAATCAGATTTGCACAGCAGATTGAGTAAGTAAAGTCACACTATCAACAGAGTTATTACTCCCCCTGGATGTTTGAAATCTAAAGACAAGTTTAATGAGAATCTAAGTATTAAATGTGAATGATAATAAATACTCAAACAGATTCTCAATAAATGAAATGGAAACAACAATAATAAGCTTTGAAGGATTTCAGTTTCTATTAAAATCAATGTCTAAAACAGAGGGATGAACCCATCTATTTATAGACTTTACATATACCTGAACCTTGCCAAAAAGCAAGTCAGAAACAAGTTGCAACAAGTTGCATTCTTGGAACTTGCACAAAAAGATAAAGTAATACTAAACTAATAAACTACTAAAACATAAGGCGGTGGAAAGATTCTTGTACAAGTGCTGATGAATGACAAACTAGTGATGAGTAGTTTGTCTTCAGTAGTTCTTCAGTGAACTGTCTGGTTAGACTTCAGAACTTCTGATACTTCTTCTTCAGTACTTGTTGAATCCTTCTTCAGTACTTTAGTCTTCTTTCTTCAGTAGTTCTATACTTAGAATATTTGCAGAAGTGAATTAGACTAAGGTTTACAAAAGTGGTTTCCTCAATCCTTTTAGTCCTAACAGCCTTTTTTAGGTTGAAACAAACAGTCTGAATGCCAAACAGACTGTCAAAATAACATGATGTCAGAGATTCAAACCAAATAACTCTTCAAACTTTATTAATCAAAAACAAGAAACAATCTGATGAACAAATACAAATCAAAGACACATCTCACAACTTTCACCTCTCTGATCAACCAAGATCACAATACAACTCTAGAAACAAAAGGATTGCAAAACTAAATGAATCAGAAAAAGATGTTCAAGACTCACAAACCTAATCTGAGATGTTTGAGAGAAACAAACGAGAGAATAACAAAAGAGATGAACAAGAATGAGTGATAAATAATCCCAAGCAAGAATGATAAACGCCTTAAATATGAGCTCTTAGAACCTTCTGTACGATCCGTGTGAACATTGATCTCCACCGTTGATATGTAACAAACTTATATCCTAACTGTTCAAAAGAAACACAACTTATCTTGGGCTTTATAATCTTGGGCTTATTGGGAATAACCTATTCACTAAAATAGACATATTTGGGCTATGTCTAACATGTCAATTCTGGCCCAATAATACTCATGTCCTTATAAGATGTTGAGCCCAGTATGTGTAATCTTCAAACATAACCAGCTACATACTCGATCATCCTAGTCAGCAACCTTTCTCCACATCAGCAACCTTTATGCCACATCAGCAGTCTTGTCAGCGCTTCATACCCACAAAACTAGCATAATACTTTTATGAAAAATGTTCAACTATACTTTAAACTTAAACATACTAAAATTGAATCATAATGAAATTTACCATTCTCATTTTAACACCCCCCCCTTCATTTTCAGTATCCAAAAGGATTGTGCATGCTTGGCAATTTACTTAGCTCAATATGATGAGCAACACCCAATCCTTAAGTCATGATATCAGCCAATTGATTTTCAGATTTAAGCTTTATAGTTTTGACAAAACCCTTTGAAACTAAATCTCTTAGAAAGAACAAATCCAGTTCAATATGTTTTGTTTATCAAAAAATATTGGGTTTGCAGCTATTGAAAGAGCTGAACTATTATCACATAACAAACTAACAGGCAAATCCACTTGTATATGCAATTCTCCTAATAAGTTTAACAACCACAACACTTCACAAGATGTAGTGCACATAGCTCTAAATTTTGCCTATGTAGAAGACCTTGTTATGGTTTATTGCTTTTTGCTTTTCCAAGAAATCAAATTATTTCCCAGAAATTATTTCACTATCAGGTATCACATGCTCTGCCCTGTCAGTATCTTTAGTCTCATCATTATTCTGTGAACTAGAACCTTCACTAGAATTCTGAGACTCAGAGATAGACTGCTGAGACCCATGTGTGTGTGACTCATTCTTACCTATAACCCTTCCTTCATCATTGGGCTCATCATGCTTGGATGTTTGAGTTTCATTTTCATAAAAGTCAAAAAAGTTAGTTGAATCTAATTCAGAGATAGTGTTATCATTAAACTTTTCAAAAACACTTTTATCTTTAAAAGGAAAAATGGTTTCATAAAATTTCACATCTCTTGAATAAGAGATGGTTTTAGTTTCTAGACTATAAACTTTATAGCCCTTCTTTTCATTTGAATAACCTATGAACACACATTTTTCTGCTCTTTAACTAAGTTTATTAGATTCATTCAAAATAGTTGAGAAACATAAACATCCAAACATTCTCAGTTGATATAGGAAGGTTTCAAAACCAAAAATAAGTTCATAGGGAGTTCTACCATTCAGCATAAAGGAAGGAGTCCTATTAATCAAGTATGCAGCAGTCAGAACACATTCAGACCAAAACCTAACAGGTAGATTACTTTGAAACAACAGAGCTCTAATGACATTCAAAAGATGTTTGTGCTTCCTTTTAGCAATTCCATTTTACTGTGGGGTATAAGCACATGTTGTTTGATGAAGAATACCCAAAAACTTACAATAAGTATTCATTTGGTTATTAACAAATTCAGTTCCATTGTAACTACTAAAACATTTAACAATTTTGCTAAACTGAGTTTTTAAGATATTAACAAACTCTTGTAAATTTTCAGATACTTCATGTTTATTCTTCATCAAACATATCGAAACAGCCCTTGTGTAACACCCCAACCGATGGCGGAAACATCGGGGTGCCACGTATTGATGATTGTTTTCAGTAGCACATGGTATAATATAAATTTTAAATAATTTATTCAAACATAATATCCAAAATGTGAAATAATGTCTAAGAATTTAAATACATAACATCAAATAATAACTTCAAGAAACTTCAAATAAACTTCAAGATAAATCCTCATGCTAACTCAAGCCTCAGCTTCATTGTTACCTGAAACATGTTAATTTTGAAAGTATTTTGGGTCAACATAAGTTGGTGAGAATTACATAGGTTTTTGATGATAAATGAATAAAATGTTATGCAATTCATGTGTCATGTTAATCTAGCCCATATGTGAGAACATATTAGAAATAAATCGAGTGCATAATCAACCCTGCTGACTGTTATAAAATGATACATACCATACACTTATGGTCCCAATGAATATGTTATGCGATAACAAACACCCACGTAACCTTTGTAGGAGGCACGTATCCGGGTGGGATTGTCAGTCCAATAGATCTATCAATGTATACCGTCGGCTGATCAATGTTAATGATTATGCTAGAATGGTGCTTACTCTAATCATGCTCAAGACAATATGCAACATAGAAAACACATAAACACATTGATGATTGAATTGCAATGAAAAGTGTTATAACATGTTTCACCCCAAAAATGGTGAATAATAAAAGGGGCTATGTAAACTCACCTTAGCAAATGTTAACTTGTTGAAAAGATATGATAATTGTGTTGCCCAAAGTGATTCCAAATATTACCCTATAATGAGGTAATATATAATAAGTCTAAGTCTATATAACTAATATGTGTATCCTAGGGTTTCGATTTGGGGATAATCAATTGTTAAATTTAATTTAAAAACGTTAATTAAATAAAGAAAATTGGATAATTAATGAAAAATAGTCTTTTTATAAAGTTTGAATTTTGAATGAGCACATTAAAGTGTTTGAAGCAATAAAATAATTTTTATAAAATTATCTCATTTAAAATAGATTTTTAAATCTATTTATTTATAAATAGCCAATTATTAACTTTAATATGCAAAAATACTAAAATTAAAGAAATCTTATTTTAAAAATCATAATTCTGTTTTAAATGATTAAAAATAATTTGTATAAAATTTTGGTGCAAAAATGATGAAAATTGGATTTATTATGAATTAAATATGATTAAATCTTACAAAAATTGATTAAAAATAATAAATAAATGATTTTACTGAATTAAAAATTATTTCAGTAAAGTTCAACTTTATAAAAAGTTAGGATAATTTTTGGGGAATTTAATAATACTGTTTTGATATATAAATGAATTTTTATAAATAAAATAGTATAAAAATGATTTAATTATTATAATTATTAAATAAATGAATTTCTGAAAAATAAAAATTGTAAATAACACTTTTATATCAGATTAAGTAATTATAATTTTTTTAGAGTTTATAAAATAGTTTTGGTATTTTAAAAAGAATTTAAAAGATTTAAAGGATTAATATATATATATAATTAATTATATTGTTAAAAAGAAAAGAAAGGAAAAGAATGCAAAAACCCGGTCAGTGCCGGGACTCGAACCCGGGTGACCTCAGAGTCAAACAAGGGTCACAACCACTTGGCCTAGGCCGGTGGTTGTGTTATCCTTTGATTTAAAATAAATAAATATCATATGCAAATCCAGTTTTACCCCCAAATCAAATCGTGATGAACCCTAGATTAACAATTGAACGATTCAGACAACAATAGCCCGATTAATGTTAGGGCTATTGTTGCTGAGATGCCGAAGAACTAAACCCACGAAAGAAAACAGACTCACAGTGTGATATAGATGATGATGGTCGGGTCAAAGAGAAAGTCAAACCACGAGCGATTAAACCAATTACAGTGTGAAATTGAGAGATATAGAGATTGAGAGAGAGTTGTGAGCGATTAGACAAGGTCCAGAAAGCCTCAATTTATACTAGAGGATTAGGGTTAGGGTTAATTAGATGGTTTGACTTTCCATATAATAATACGCGTTCAATTGATGATTAGGGCAACGATTGCCGTGTTTTTGATGTGTAATCATGTTGGATTGGGCCGGTTATAGCACAAATTTACCAAAGATATAACAATTACGCGTTAATTATACGGATTGATCAACAAGGAATCCCACAGTTGACTTTTCTTGTCAACTGTGAGGATTTGAAGTGTGTATAAGTTTAATGTTTATCCGGGTTTATCACAAGAAAGTGGCCAGCCCAGCTGGTTTGTGCACGAGTGTGTTTGGATCAGACCGGCCTTGGCGCGGGTTCGAATCCCGGCCAAGGCAATTCATTTTTTTTGATTTAATTATCACTCACACATATATATATAATATTATATATAGTATTAGGGTTCCATAAAAGCGACAAAAATAATAAATGCGAGGATAATTATGAAACTTGACGTTTTATTAATGTCGATGGTGTAACGTACAAGTATTTAATGCGTAATGTTACAGTCTCCCCTACTTTTAGGAACTTCGTCCCGAAGTTGGAGTTGGAGAGTCTGGTGGAAAAAGATGCGGATACTTCGACTTCATCTGGTCTTTACGCTCCCAAGTGAACTCTGGGCCTCGTTTAGATTCCCAACGAACCTTAACGATCGGAATACGACTGCGCTTGAGTTTCTTGACTCCAGTGTCAACAATCTCGACGGGTTTCTCGATAATGTGCATGCTTTCATCGATTTGCACATCCTCAAGAGGAACATGAAGGTTCTCATCTGCTAAGCATTTCTTGAGATTCGAAACATGGAAGGTCGGGTGAACATTGCTTAGCTCCGGTGGAAGCTCAAGTCTGTAAGCCACTTTCCCAACTCTGTCAAGAATTTTGAAGGGGCCTACGTATCGAGGAGCTAGTTTTCCCTTTCTACCGAAACGAATAACTCCTTTTTAAGGGGATACCTTAAGCAGCACAAGGTCCCCAACTTGAAATTCCAAGGGTTTACGACGTTTATCAGCATAACTCTTTTGGCGACTTCTAGCCTTGAGAAGATTATCCTGAATAAGCTGAATTTTGTCTGTGGTTTCCTGGATTAGTTCGGGTCCAGTAATACGAGCTTCACCAACCTCGGTCCAACAGACAGGAGAACGACATTTCCGACCATAGAGTGCCTCAAAAGGAGCCATGTTAATGCTGGCGTGATAACTGTTGTTGTATGAAAACTCAACCAAAGGAAGATGAGAATCCCATGCGCCACCAAAATCGATGACACATGCCCTGAGCATGTCCTCAAGTGTCTGGATGGTTCGTTCAGTCTGACCATCCGTTTGAGGGTGATAAGCAGTGCTCAGGTTCAACTTGGTACCCAAGGCATCTTGTAGAGATCCCCAAAAGTGAGAGGTGAAACGACCATCGCGATCAGAAATAATATCCAAAGGTATACCGTGTCGACATACGATTTCACTTACGTACATCTTTGCCAACCTTTCCACAGAATACTTCTCACGAATAGGTAGAAAGTGAGCGGACTTGGTCAAACGATCGACGATTACCCAAATACTGTCAAAACCTTTGGGTGTGCGAGGGAGTTTGGTGATGAAATCCATAGCTATGCTCTCCCATTTCCAGACAGGAATCTCTGGTTGTTCAAGCATACCAGATGGTCGTTGATGTTCAGCCTTAACCTTGGAACAAGTGAGGCATTTTACAACGAAAAGAGCAATGTCTTTCTTCATACCAGGCCACCAATAAGAATAACGAAGATCTTGGTACATCTTGTCAGCTCCAGGATGAATAGAATAACGAGACTTATGAGCCTCGTTCATGAGAAAAGTACGAAGATCATCACGGTCGGGAATCCACAGTCGATTAAGAAAATAAAGGAGACCATCGGGTTTGGTTTCAAGTTGAGTCTCAGCACCACAAGACATTTCATCGTACATGTTACCTTGGGTGACTGAGGTGTGTTGAGCCTGGAGAATGCGATCTTGGAGATCGGTACGAACTCTAGCACATTGGAGTTTGACACGCTCTTTACGACTAAGTGCGTCAGCCACAACATTCGCCTTGCCAGGATGGTAGCGAATTTCGCAATCATAGTCGTTAAGTAATTCAACCCAACGTCGTTGCCTCATGTTAAGATTCTTTTGGTCGAAGACATGTTGGAGACTTTTGTGGTCCGTGAACACCACACATTTGGTCCCATAGAGATAATGTCTCCAAATCTTGAGTGCAAAGACAACAGCGCCCAATTCAAGATCATGGGTGGTATAATTTTTCTCGTGAGTCTTGAGTTGTCGAGACGCATAAGCAATAACCTTTCCTCGTTGCATAAGGACACAACCGAGACCTTGGTTCGATGCATCACAGTAGACCACGAAATCATCATTACCATCAGGTAGAGATAAGACAGGAGCTTCACAAAGTTTCAGCTTAAGAGTTTCAAATGCTTCCTCTTGCTTAGGTCCCCACTCATAGGGTTTACCCTTGTGAGTCAAGGTAGTGAGAGGAACAGCGATCTTGGAGAAATTGGCGATGAATCGACGATAATAACCAGCCAACCCAAGAAAAGAACGGACTTCTGTTGGAGTGGTAGGAACACTCCAATTCTTCACAGCTTCGATTTTCGCAGGATCAACATGAATTCCGTTCATATCAATGACATGTCCCAAAAATTGAACTTCCTTAAGCCAAAATTCACATTTGGAGAACTTGGCGTACAGTTGTTCTTTCTTTAGGAGACTCAAGATAGAGTGAAGATGTTGCTCGTGATCGGATTTTGATTTAGAGTAAATCAAAATATCATCGATGAAAACGATCACGAATTTGTCGAGATAGGGTCTACAAACCCGATTCATCAGATCCATAAATACCGCGGGAGCATTGGTCAAACCGAAAGGCATAACCATGAATTCATAGTGACCGTAGCGAGTGCGAAAAGCTGTCTTGGGAATATCTTCATCGTGGACTCTAAGCTGATGATAACCAGAACGGAGATCAATCTTCGAGAAGTGGGTTGCTCCTTGAAGTTGATCGAAGAGATCGTCAATCCTAGGAAGTGGATAACGATTCTTGATGGTGAGTTTGTTGAGTTCACGGTAGTCAATACACATCCGAAGAGAACCATCCTTCTTTTTAACGAATAAGACAGGGGCTCCCCATGGAGAAGAACTAGGGCGAATGAACCCTTTATCAGAAAGTTCCTGTAATTGACTAGCAAGTTCTTGCATCTCAGAGGGTGCAAGACGATAAGGAGCTTTAGCTATAGGATTAGCACCAGGAACAAGATCAATACGAAACTCCACTTGTCGAGCAGGAGGCAAACCAGGTAAATCCTCTGGAAAGACTTCAGGATAGTCTCGAATAATAGGAATGTCTTGGATACTTTTGCCTTTGTCCTTCTTCTCTATCACGTTAGCTAAGAAGGCTGTATACCTCTTTCGTAAGTACTTTTGGGCAGTAGTACAAGACATAAGCTTAAGCTCACCACAGGGTTTCTCACCATAGATCTTCAAAATCTCACCAGATTCGAGAGGAATGCGTATGACTTTCTCGAAGCACAGAATTTCGGCACGATGAGTTGACAACCAGTCCATGCCTACTATAACATCAAAACTACCAAGATGCATGGGGATAAGATCGATAGGGAAGGTATGATCATCGAGATTCAACAAGCAGTTACGAATAATAGAACCGATCGAAATAGACTTCCCGTTAGCTACCTCTACCACGAAAGGATCTTCTAGATTAGTGTGGGGTAAGTTAAGTAAAGGTTCAAACTTCAGTGACACGAATGACTTATCAGCTCCTGAATCAAATAATATGGATGCATAGTGGTTATTAATGAGAAACGTACCATTCACCACTTCGTTGTTGTCACGAGCCTGGTTAGCGTTGAGATTGTAGGCGCGACCTCGAGCACCTTGGTTCTGGTTGCGGTTCTGGTTTTGGTTTTGGTTTTGGTTCTGATTTTGGTTTTGGTTACGGTTACGGTTAGGGCAGTTGTTGATGTAGTGATTAGGGTTACCACACTCGTAGCATTGACCACGAGTAGGCCTGTTGTTTTGTTGGTTGGGAGCTGGGTTGTTGTTGTCTTGGGCAGCAGGAGATCGACAGACGTTCACCAGGTGACCATATCGTTGACACTTAGTACAAAATCGACATGGCACCTGTGTGGGATGGTGGTACTTGCAAGTGTTGCACAGAGGGTGAGGTCCGGTGTATGGTTTCTTGGCTGGGTTTTGGGCAGCAGGTGGAGTAGCAGCAACCATATAGTTTCTAGCCTTGCGCTTCTTGTTGCTTGAGGTCTCAGGCTTGACTTCAATTGCAGGCTGTGGGGTATCTTTGGCAACAGTCTTCTTAGTGCCCTTGCGAACGAGAGTACCGTTCTTCACATGATTATCAGTAAGAGTGGCCGCTAGACGTTTGGCCTCTTCCAGAGTTGCAGGATTTCTACCCCAAACAGTGTCCTGGATTTGCATGGGCAGACCACCGATGTACTTCTCGATAGCTACCGGCAGAGGGGTAACCTTGTGAGGCAACAATAAGCTAAGCTCATGAAAGCGGGTGTTGTAGGCAAGATTTTCCCCACTATCTTGAGCCAAGGTGTGAAACTCATCCTCAAGCTTTTTAACTTCATTGCGAGGACAGAACTCCTCCTTCATGATCTCTTTGACCTGGTCCCAAGTCATAGCAAGAGCAACCTCGGCCCCACGAGTACGCTTTTCTTCATTCCACCAAGTGAGTGCTCGTTTATGGAGAACACTCATGGCGTAACGAACCTTGAAGTTATTGGGGCACTCACTGTTGATGAAGGTATTTTCAATACCCTCAAACCATTGGAGAAGTCCAGTAGCTCCTTCTTCACCGCTGAACTTTGGAGGGTTACAGGAGTTGAAATGCTTGAGGGTGCAAGCTTGGGGTCCATTACCATTGCCATTGCCATTGCCATTCCCGTTCCCGTTGTTGTGACCATTCCCATTCAATTGGATGACCTGAGCAAGCAAGTTGGGAACCAGAGTTGCGATTTGCTGCGCCATTTGTTGAGAAATGATCGCAGCCAGTTGAGCATCGACCCCATTGTTGTTGTGGTTAGGAACTTGGTCATGGTTGTGGTTATGGTTATCACCACCTTCTTCGTGGTTCTCACCATTGTTGTTGCGAGTGCTGCGACGAGGAGGCATGATCTGTAATAGACACAATGAAATGAATGAGAGTTCATATAAGGAATGTAATCATTTATTCATTAATTAAAACGAATAAACGAAAACGTTGACTTATCAAAGATTCTAAATTCTAATAACATATGAAGACATGCTTTAGCCTATAAGTGAACACTCATCCCGAGAATTCCCAGGTAGGCATCCGGGTCCCTCGTCTGATTGGGATATATGCGCAATGCCAGCCTAGACAGAAGACTCAGAATACAGGCGTTCACCCTTCCAGATTGCACGTGTTCGTTATTAAAATCTAGAACTTCGACGAGATCTCAAGGGGGTTCAGGTTAAACCTGAGGATTTTGTCCTATAAATCTAATGGTGGATCAGGATTGCAGCAGACAATTAAGAGTAGTCACAGGTAGGTTTAGGGTTATAAGGTATAGGATAAGGATAGGATTAGGGAAGCAATTAGGGTTACAAGTAGGAGAAGCAAGTACTGTTTTAGTCCCTAAGGTTATAGTCTAGATTATTTCTAATAACCTAATTCCCTATAACCAAGGCTCTGATACCAATCTGTAACACCCCAACCGATGGCGGAAACATCGGGGTGCCACGTATTGATGATTGTTTTCAGTAGCACATGGTATAATATAAATTTTAAATAATTTATTCAAACATAATATCCAAAATGTGAAATAATGTCTAAGAATTTAAATACATAACATCAAATAATAACTTCAAGAAACTTCAAATAAACTTCAAGATAAATCCTCATGCTAACTCAAGCCTCAGCTTCATTGTTACCTGAAACATGTTAATTTTGAAAGTATTTTGGGTCAACATAAGTTGGTGAGAATTACATAGGTTTTTGATGATAAATGAATAAAATGTTATGCAATTCATGTGTCATGTTAATCTAGCCCATATGTGAGAACATATTAGAAATAAATCGAGTGCATAATCAACCCTGCTGACTGTTATAAAATGATACATACCATACACTTATGGTCCCAATGAATATGTTATGCGATAACAAACACCCACGTAACCTTTGTAGGAGGCACGTATCCGGGTGGGATTGTCAGTCCAATAGATCTATCAATGTATACCGTCGGCTGATCAATGTTAATGATTATGCTAGAATGGTGCTTACTCTAATCATGCTCAAGACAATATGCAACATAGAAAACACATAAACACATTGATGATTGAATTGCAATGAAAAGTGTTATAACATGTTTCACCCCAAAAATGGTGAATAATAAAAGGGGCTATGTAAACTCACCTTAGCAAATGTTAACTTGTTGAAAAGATATGATAATTGTGTTGCCCAAAGTGATTCCAAATATTACCCTATAATGAGGTAATATATAATAAGTCTAAGTCTATATAACTAATATGTGTATCCTAGGGTTTCGATTTGGGGATAATCAATTGTTAAATTTAATTTAAAAACGTTAATTAAATAAAGAAAATTGGATAATTAATGAAAAATAGTCTTTTATAAAGTTTGAATTTTGAATGAGCACATTAAAGTGTTTGAAGCAATAAAATAATTTTTATAAAATTATCTCATTTAAAATAGATTTTTAAATCTATTTATTTATAAATAGCCAATTATTAACTTTAATATGCAAAAATACTAAAATTAAAGAAATCTTATTTTAAAAATCATAATTCTGTTTTAAATGATTAAAAATAATTTGTATAAAATTTTGGTGCAAAAATGATGAAAATTGGATTTATTATGAATTAAATATGATTAAATCTTACAAAAATTGATTAAAAATAATAAATAAATGATTTTACTGAATTAAAAATTATTTCAGTAAAGTTCAACTTTATAAAAAGTTAGGATAATTTTTGGGGAATTTAATAATACTGTTTTGATATATAAATGAATTTTTATAAATAAAATAGTATAAAAATGATTTAATTATTATAATTATTAAATAAATGAATTTCTGAAAAATAAAAATTGTAAATAACACTTTTATATCAGATTAAGTAATTATAATTTTTTTAGAGTTTATAAAATAGTTTTGGTATTTTAAAAAGAATTTAAAAGATTTAAAGGATTAATATATATATATAATTAATTATATTGTTAAAAAGAAAAGAAAGGAAAAGAATGCAAAAACCCGGTCAGTGCCGGGACTCGAACCCGGGTGACCTCAGAGTCAAACAAGGGTCACAACCACTTGGCCTAGGCCGGTGGTTGTGTTATCCTTTGATTTAAAATAAATAAATATCATATGCAAATCCAGTTTTACCCCCAAATCAAATCGTGATGAACCCTAGATTAACAATTGAACGATTCAGACAACAATAGCCCGATTAATGTTAGGGCTATTGTTGCTGAGATGCCGAAGAACTAAACCCACGAAAGAAAACAGACTCACAGTGTGATATAGATGATGATGGTCGGGTCAAAGAGAAAGTCAAACCACGAGCGATTAAACCAATTACAGTGTGAAATTGAGAGATATAGAGATTGAGAGAGAGTTGTGAGCGATTAGACAAGGTCCAGAAAGCCTCAATTTATACTAGAGGATTAGGGTTAGGGTTAATTAGATGGTTTGACTTTCCATATAATAATACGCGTTCAATTGATGATTAGGGCAACGATTGCCGTGTTTTTGATGTGTAATCATGTTGGATTGGGCCGGTTATAGCACAAATTTACCAAAGATATAACAATTACGCGTTAATTATACGGATTGATCAACAAGGAATCCCACAGTTGACTTTTCTTGTCAACTGTGAGGATTTGAAGTGTGTATAAGTTTAATGTTTATCCGGGTTTATCACAAGAAAGTGGCCAGCCCAGCTGGTTTGTGCACGAGTGTGTTTGGATCAGACCGGCCTTGGCGCGGGTTCGAATCCCGGCCAAGGCAATTCATTTTTTTTGATTTAATTATCACTCACACATATATATATAATATTATATATAGTATTAGGGTTCCATAAAAGCGACAAAAATAATAAATGCGAGGATAATTATGAAACTTGACGTTTTATTAATGTCGATGGTGTAACGTACAAGTATTTAATGCGTAATGTTACACCTTGAATAATCATCTACTATAGTGAGAAAATATTTAAAACCTTCTCTACTAGGAACTCTATAGGGACCTAAACATCCAAGTGAACTAAGTCTCCTAAAGAAGAAGATTTATGATCACTTAAGGGAAATGGTTCCTATGTCGTTTGGCCTTGTGACACACATCACAAGGTTGTTCAGGATCTCTAATAAGTTTAGTTCCAATAGCTGATTCTAACATAGTTAGAACAATATCAGTAGGATGACCAAGTCTTGCATGCCAAAGGTCATACTCTTTATGTGTAACATCACACAAATTTTCTTTATATATTGAAGAAACAAAAGTCCACCTCTATGAAGAATAGGCAGACCAGCTTCCACAAGTAAGATCCTTCACTAGAACGAACGACTCCTTGATGGTGGTGACCTGAAAAACACAATCTCCTATGTGGGGAGACCGCCTCGAATACAGAGGATTCTACTTAGCAGACACAAAAACTTGGTCGGCACTAGTGTGTTCTTCAGGGGTTTCTGAATGGCCTATTCAAGGAGACGAAGTGCTCTTTAAATAGGTTCCACACGGGCCTCGACATTCACCCTTAACTTACCCAGTGGGCTGAGGCCCAGTTAAGGGCTTGCCTCCACATCGGCCCAGGATTAGGCCCAACAAGATATAATACGTGACAGGTAAGAAATCATAGAGGACGATCGTACCGTTTTCTCTGACGTGGCATCGTGTGATTGGTCACAGGTCTGGTCGAATATGATTGGCCGTCGAGTGTACTATTGTCCCCTCTGTAGGCCTTCGTTAGTGGAGATCCTTGCTGAGGTGGTCCCATGCATTCTTATTGGTTGACACGTACAGGAGACGTACTGTTTGTCTCCTGCGGGTTTGATCTTGGACACGTGTGATTCTCCTGCTGGCCGATCGTGCAGCATGCTCCTTGCCACACGTCGTTGGACCCTGATTGGCTCGTACCATGTTGTACGATCATACATGCTATCGCCACGTGTCTGCTTTTGGCTTTATCCTCTGAGCCATGGCGGATGTTGGTGTTGCATCCGCGCTTAGTGGTTGCAACCCGCTTCCTAGTTGGTTCGTCCGCACCCGCAGGTAGTGGGCTCACCTTGCCCATGGTTGACCTTGTTGTAATCATTTGGGCCTTGTGGCCCTGTTCCAGTCTTTGGGCTTGGGCTTTGGGTAGAGGCCCAAGTAAATTTGGGTCCCTACCCCTTCATATATATATATATATATATATATATAGAACTCCCTCGTTTATTCATCCGATTCATGTTTACAGTATCTTTACCATCCATTTTGTTAATTTTTTTGTTTAAATAATGACGTATAATCAATATTAAATTGGATTGTATTAAATTCTGATTTAAAAACGTTAAAAAAATGTTTGCTTGTGCCAGGATTCGAACCCAAGTCCCTGGCGGGCTAAACCTTAACCACACCACACAAACCACTACACCATTTGGTGTTTTGTGATGTTAATTAAAACCAATTAAACTTAAACCCTTTCAAGGTCCCTTAGTCAAACCTGAAAAGTCAAACGTAGTCTCCTAGTCAAGTCAAGTCAAAGTGTTAGTAAATATGGTCTCTTAGTCAAGTCAAAGTGTTAGTAAATATGGTCTTCTAGTCAAGTCAAAGTTGTTCCTAAATTCTAGCCTAGTCAAAGTAGTCCCTAATTACAACTCCAAATTTTACACTATAAATACACTAGCCTACCATTCAACTCTTTATACCATTAAAAAAAAAAACATTATTATCCCATCTCCCATATACTAAAGTTTTCATCCGTCATTATCTCCTCTAGCTAGTTTCGAGTTTTCCAAGGCATTATTACTAAGTGTTTGCACGCTCAATAAAATGCACGAACTCATTATGAACCTAAGGTGAGTTTACATAGCCCCTTTTCCATTCACTATTATTTTTTTGGGGTGAAATATGTTACAACATTCAATTTACAATTCAATTATAAGTGTCTATGTGTTATTCTATGTTGCATTATGTCTTAAACATTACTAGGGTAAGCACATTATTCTAGCATAATCATTAACATTAATCAGCCGACGGTATACAATGATAGATCTATTGGACTGACAATCCCACCTGGATACGTGTACCTCCTACATAGGTAGCGTGGGCGATTGTTATCTAAATTATAACATAATCGAGTGAACCATGAGCGTATGGGATGGACCACAATATTCTAGTCACAAGGTTTGATTATGCACTCGATTTACCCGATGGTTTTGTTTTCACATATGGACTAGACTTGCCATGACACTCGAATTGTACAATTTTTTATTCAATTATCAAAACCTATGTAATTCTCACCAACTTTTGTTGACCCAAAATATTTTCAAACTTAACATGTTTCAGGTTATAGCTTGCTCGAAGATTAGAGTTAATGCTTGAAGATGCGTAGCTAGTATTTTTTTATCTTGATGTACAAATTCTTGGAACAATTGTATGTAATTTATTTAAATCATATATTGAAACTTATTATTTACCATGAGCTACTGAACACTCATCAATACGTGACATCCCTGTAGGTGCATATGTGCGACTAATGCTTTGGATTGGATAAATCATATGTTTTTGTTTCCTGTCGTTGGTGCGAAGGAAGGTTTTTGATGGTGCGAAGGAGAGTTTTCAAAGGTGCGAAGGAAGCATTTTGGGCGAATGAAGAATGTTTATTATGGAGTTTGGTTCGACCGTTCAAAGTGGGCGAACCTGCACGTTCGCACGAACAAAGTGGGCGAATGTGCAGTCTATAAATAGGCAAACTCAGTTTTTGTAGCTAACTTTGAGTCATTTATTTCCCGCCACTTTCTGAATTCTCTCTGTAACTTTTTATAAACTTGTTTTGCGTCGAGTCCTTGATTGTAATTACTTTTCTACGTGTAATCAAGTTTGATTATTAATGAAAACGTTTGAAAATGATGATTTGTGTGTGTTTATCTGATTAGTTATCATTTTGTGCTGGTTTTGGGGATTCCGCACCCAAAACTAAATTGTTTGATTGTCTTTGTAGCTTATCGATCCTTTCACGCGCATACAAAGTGGTATCAGAGCCATTCTGATTCAAACAACCACAAATTGATAGTTTCTCAGTTGATTTTGACCCAAAATTGATCAAAAATTTTCTGTTTTAGGTGAACAAACTGAAATGATGTGTTTTTGATTGATTTCACCTTGATTTTGAGTTTGAATTGGATAATTCACTTTATTAAAGTTGTTCCAAATTTCATCCGATTCAAAACCTGATAAAGATCATCAAAATCCATCAACTTTTGATAAACATGATCAAATCTAACTGATTTTCAAAGAATAACCGTTTTTGAAATCACAGGGGTCGAACGAGAGAATTCGGTCGAAAGTGGGAGTGTATTAGGTCGAAAGAGTGTTTTTGTGGTCGAAAGAGTGATTTTAGTGGTCGAAAGTGAACTTTGATTGCTTATATTTTTCATTCGCACTATTGTGTCTCATTCGTATAATCGTTCGGTCGAAGGAGAAAAGTAGAACGGTCGAAGGAAGACTTAAGCGGTCGAAGGAGATTTGATATTTGTTTTCCACATTCGTATCAGATTATTCGGTCGAAAGAGAAGATTTTTCTCATTCGCACCTCCGTTCATACGAAGGAGTTTTCTGTTTTTTTTTTAAATTTTTAATCGTTTCGTGTTTGTTTGTTTGATTGTTTGCAGGATACAATGTGGAACTTTCCAACAACCCCTAGACCAACTCAAGCACCACAACAACAACAGATTCAAGATCCGTCGACAGTAGCGGCACAAAAGACTAGTCAACCATCACAGCCGATCAATTATATGGCTATGACTAGTTCGGCACCACAACAAGTTGTTCAATCAGTACCACAGCCGATTGATAACTATTGGGGAGTCGCAGCAGCAGCAGTCCATTCCCAGACGACCAACGCTATTTCTACTCTTATTCATGATCTATCTTCTGGAAGCGGCAATCGTCCACCGAAGTTAATGGACATGAAGGAGTATAACACTTGGAAGACGAAGTTTAAGATTCACGTTGAGGGACAAGGACTTGAAGGAGCAGAAGCATGGCAAATGATTGTGAAGGGTTACGTTGCTCCTATTCTAGAGAATACTGGAGAACCAATCCCTTTGGAGAATTTGGCGGATGACGAGAAGAAAAGGTTTGCTATAGAGAAGAAAGCATTTTCTCAGCTATCTCAGGCGATCAACACTGATCTATTACATCAGTTTGGATCGTGCACTACATCCAAACAACTTTGGGATGTGCTGAGAAATCGTCATGATGGAAATGAGAAGACCAGGAAGCTTAGGATGGAGGAGCTTCGAAAGGAGTTTGAAAACTTCAGTTATATGGGTAATGACCCCTAAAAGAGTTGGTTCCAAGGTACTGCCATTTGCTCACTGAATTGTCGAGCTATGAAATCAGCATTCCAATGACGGAATTAGTTGATAAATTTGCTGATGCATTACCACCCTATTGGAATCAACACATTGAAGTGTTAAAGGAGAAGGATGCTTACCAGTATTGGACCATTAATGAGTTCATCCAAAAGCTGGAAAACAAAGAGATGGAGGAAAAGAGAAAAGCTAAGAGAGCTCAGATTCCACAGAATCCTGATTTATATGTGAGTGGAACATCTAACTCTCTTTCTGCTTCAAGCACCACATCTACTGTTGCACCTCACATAGCATGTGTGTCTAACATTGTTGAACCAACAAAAGCACCCATTAACTACCTTGCTCAAACTTCATCTTACACACCATCATACACACAACAACCATATCAAACACAAAACTTTATTCCACCATTTTCACCATTACAACAAGCCGCATGCTATACATCAAGTCAACAGCAACAACAACAATATCCTCCTCAAGTGAACCAGATGCAGATTACTCAAGCACAATCAAGTCAAAACCCGATTGTGTTAGAGACATCAAACCTTAACAATGTGACTGTTGAAATTGCTCAACAGCATGTTGCTCTAGTATCTGCCATGGTCGCTTCTTACAATGGTTTGGTAGCAAGTCAAATTGGAAACAATAATCTTACCAATGAGGACTATGCTCAAATCGATAAAGAGGAAATGGAGTTGATGGACATTCAGTGGGCTTTTGCAAGCATTATGAGAAGAGCCACTGATTTCATTCAGAAGACTGGCAGGACTGATCTCTCAACCTCTCCCAATACCACATACGGATTCAACAAAGCAAAGGTTACTTGCTTTAACTGTGGTGAAAAGGGACATTTTAAAAGGGAGTGCACACAACCAGCACAACAAGGTAACCGAAATCCTTTCAATTCTTCATACCAAAACCGACAAAACCAAAACCAGAATCAAGTGTCTTACAACAGTCCAAACATATCAAGCTTTCAACCACAAAATCAAAACACTTATCAGAACCGTCAACAAAACAACAACACCAGACAATCCACAACACAAAACCAACCTCAACAAAACCCAAACCGAACTATTGTTCCTATTTCTACACCTAACACACAAAACCAAAACCAAACTGATACTCAAAACCAAGCACTTGTTATTCAAAAGGATGAAGGTTTTGACTGGACTGGTATGCAATTGGGGGTAGAGGAAATCACTGCTGGGAATGTTGCATGTGTGGCACAGCAGATGAAGTTGGATGAGAATGAGGAAGTTGAAGAAGAGGTTGTGATTGAAAAGGTGTCAGAGTTGAAGATTGAAGAAGTGAATGATGATGTGATTGCTGAAGGTGAAGACAAGAGATCGGGGATGATTCTTGATTCTGTCACCGATGTTGGAGATCAATATGACTCAGCGTACTCGGATATGGAGAGCGAATCTGACTCAGAGACTAGTGTGAATTCACTAGATGATGATATTGACCAATTGCTAGCTGAAGCTGACTTCCTGATGACTCGCAAGTCATGTATGGTGGATGATGCATGCACCAAGATTGACTACTCCAAATTTTTTGCAGGAAAGGAAGCTCACTTTGCTCTAATGGCCATGACAGAACCTCCTAAGCCGGTAAGTTCTGAAACTCAATCTTGTGTTAAATGTGAAAAGTGTGCTGATTTTGAAAAACTGACTGATGAAAATAAGCTTCTCAAGGTTCAACTTGAGAGTGCAAAACTCAACTGTCAGATTTATCAAAAGGACTTAAAAGATTTCAACAAAGTTCTTGATGGTTATAAAAAGGATGTGTCAGAATTGAAAAAGACATTATCTATTAAACAACTTGCCATTAATAATTACATTAATGAAATGGAAAACACTAAATTAGAAATGGCAACCATCAAGTGCTTTGCGGAAAAAGTTAACAAGAAACTAGAAAGTTACAAGCACATTGCATACGTAGTTGATCATATCATTGAAGAACCCTCCCAGACGAATAGTGCAAACTATAAGTCAGTTCCATCTCCGGTATTGTTTGAGAATCACACTTTACATGCAATACCACCGGAGACTTTAATTCATCCTGATCCCACACCAGAAAATGAACCTAACACTTCCAGTGTCGGGGATCCATATTCTGATGTGAGACCAGTATTGGGAAATACAGAGGGTGTGGTCGCTACTGATGATTCAGATGAAGAAGATGAATCATCTGAGACGGTTGAAAGTGATAGTGATATCCCTGATGAAAATCATATAATCACTACTGAGCCAGTCTCACCGTCTCAGATAATTCATCCAATGGCAAATGCTCATCGCAAACATGAGAGTAAGAAAAATGATAAGTTTGTTGGTAAAAGTTTTGAAAAGGAAAAGGTTAAAAAGGTTGAGAAAAATGAGAGAAAACCGGTTGAAAAGAAAGTTGAAATTAAAACTGAGAAAAATGTGGTAAAACCGGTTGAGAAGAAAAATGAATTAAAATCTGAGAAAAACAATGATGTGAGCAATGAAGTGTGTGATAAACCTGTCAAAATTTTCTATCGGATGCAAGGCTCCGATAAGATTTTGTCTGATGATGAGTTTCCGATTAAGTTTGTCAATTCCACAAAAATCGAAAAGATCTGGCAGGAAAGTACGATTTGGTTCCCAAAATTTGAAAGGACCAACGACATTCCTCAAGAGATTTTAGACAAAATTTATTCGGAAAAGGAAGCAAAGGTCAATGTCACACAGTTTGTTTTGCCTGTGCATAAAGAAAATAGTTTTATTGAACCGACTTACTCGAAGGACCCAGCTCCTGAGAGTTTAAGGAAACAATGCATGGTCGATCGATATCCCATTGCTAGTTTTTCCAAGTCGCCGATCAAGGAAAACTACGAGGAATACCGTGCGTGTTATAAGTGTGGGGAACGGGGACATTTACTTGCCGCCTGCCCATACGTACGACACAAAAGGCACGAGGTGGAAAT
This sequence comes from Ambrosia x helenae, assembly GCA_030844895.1. Lineage (NCBI taxonomy): Eukaryota > Viridiplantae > Streptophyta > Magnoliopsida > Asterales > Asteraceae > Ambrosia > Ambrosia x helenae. Next base: position 44,314,173 of record CM061228.1, read on the forward strand.
GAGGCAATATCATGAGTATCCGGTTGACAATTATGGCTATCAACAGAGGCGGCATTTTCCCCAACAACATTTTTATAATCAAAACAATTTTTACAACAAGGGGGAAAATCGACCGATGACGTATGATAAGCACAACCGGATGATCACTGATAAATCTGGTAAGAAACCTCAGATGAACTCAACTGCTGATACCAAAAAGGTTACTTCTAAACCTAATGGTAAACAATCAGTTGGACCTGTCTCTGTTAAATCAGAGAAGGTAACCAAGAAGGTTGCTTTTAAGGAAGAAGTAAAGAAACCGACTGAGACTTCAAAATCTCAGATTCGGATCTTGAAAAGATCTGAGCAATCTTGGTCATCTAAGGAATCTGAAGGAGCCTCTACTTCACAGAGCAAGAAGAATGAGAAAGAGAAAGTTGTTAGTAAGGAGAAAGGGGTTGAAGTAACCCAAGTTGTTTGTGATTCAAAAGACTCTTTGAAACAACCTGTTCAAAGACCCAAGACCAAACAGGCTTGGGTCCCCCGAAAGAACTAATTGATCTACTTTAAATGTGCAGGGAGCTCCAGCTGGCCCTGTTAGCAGTCTATGGATTGTTGACAGTGGAGCTTCTGGTCACATGACAGGGGACCTCGCGCTACTCTTTGACATCAAAAACATTAACGGAGGTTATGTGGCATTTGCTGGAAATAAGGGAGGCTACATTACTATGGAGGGTAGTGTAAGCAATGGGGTCGTAACATTTGAGCGGATTTCTTATGTGAAACAAATAGATTATAATTTGCTCAGTGTTAGTCAGATTTGTGATAAACAATTTTCAGTGTATTTTGATGACAAATCCTGTTATATCTTGAAACCTGGGTTTGAGTTACCAAAAGAGTGGGTGATGCTGAAGGCACCGAGAGTTAACAACTTGTATATTCTCGACATGTCTAAAGCAATGACCACCCATGGCCAAGTCACGTGTTTCCTCTCCAAGGCTACAGAAAAAGAATCCATTATGTGGCATAGGAGAATGGGACACATCCATTTGAGAAAGATGAATCAGCTTGTGAAGAATGAACTTGTCACGGGAGTTAATGTCAAACACTTCCATCTGAATGACAAGTGTATCAGTTGCAAGAAGGGCAAGCAGCACAAACAATCCCATAGACCAAAGAAAGTTAATTCTGTTGAGCTGCCACTTGAACGTTTGCATATGGATTTATTCGGTCCAGTCAGACGTAAAAGTCATGCCGGAGAGTTATACTGTCTTGTGGTGACTGATGATTATTCTAGATTTTCATGGGTAATGTGTTTGCATCAGAAAAGCGACACTTTTGACAACTTGAAGGTTCTGTTTACACGTCTGGAGAATTTATATGGTCTGAAGATCAAAAGAATCCGGAGTGACAATGGGACGGAGTTTAAAAATGCTCAGATGGAGGATCTTTGTGCAAACAAAGGAATTCATCATGAATATAGTGCTCCGTACACACCCCAGCAGAACGGTGTCGCAGAGAGAAAGAACAGGACTCTTATAGAGACGGCGAGAACTATGCTTGCGGATTCAAATCTTCCAGTCATGTTCTGGAACGAAGCTATTTACGCGGCATGCTATACTCTTAACCGTGTTTTGACAGTGAAGAAGTTTGGCAAGACTTCTTATGAGCTGTTGAACCGTCGCAAGCCGAATCTTGAGTATCTAGAACCATTTGGTGCCCCATGTACAATGCTGAATCCTTCGGAAAAGTTTGCACCAAAGGCTGAAGAAGGTTATTTTGTTGGATATGCAACCCCATTAAAACGGGTATTCAACAAAAGAACTAGAAAAGTCGAGGAGTGGGCTAATGTCGAAGTTCAAAGATATACACAAAATGTACAGGGTGGAGGACCAGATTGGATGTTTGATTACAAAGATTTCTTTGAATCATTCAATCTAGATAGCATGGTTGAAGAAGCTGTACTTCGATTATACTACGAGGTCGAAAACGCCGTAACTTCACCGTTAGTGCGTCCGATCACGGTAAACCCCCAAGCAGCTTCTAATGATGCCACTGCTCCTGTATTGGAAGAAGAGGTGTTCCAAGAAGCTTCTACATCGCTTAATTCATCCGAATCAGAATACGAAGACGATGATGCAACAAGTGAAGCTATTTTGGATAATGCTACAGTGACACCACCAGTGAACCCATCTACTACTGATGCTTCAACATCGAATGTGGGTAATGATCTGGATTCTACAGAGAATTTGACAACTCAGACGGGAGTACAAGTACCTGATTATCCGGAATCTCGGATACATCGGATACACCCGCTTGAACAAGTTATTGGTGATCCTGGTAGCAGTGTGATGACAAGAGCACCAGAAAACATTGGCAATCTTGCTTTATATGCCAAAATTCAGAAATCTGGTTTTCAGAATGACTGGTCATTTGCTTGTTATGTTTCGCAGGTCGAGCCGCGGACATACAAGGATGCTCTTTTGGATGACGCCTGGGTGGAAGCAATGCAGGAAGAGTTATTACAATTCCAGAAACTTGGTGTATGGACCCTGACTGATTTACCTCCTGGAAGGAAGAAGATAGGCACTAAATGGGTGTTTAAGTGCAAGAAAGATGATAGAGGAGTCATTGTGCGAAACAAAGCTCGTTTGGTGGTTCAAGGTTTCCATCAGGTTGAAGGAATCGACTATAATGAAATCTATGCACCGGTTGCACGCTTAGAGGCTATTCGCATGTTTCTAGCGTTTGCATCATGGAAGAAGTTTAAGGTGTATCAGATGGATGTAAAGAGCGCTTTTCTTTACGGTGTGGTCAAAGAGGAAGTTTACGTTGGTCAACCACCGGGCTTTGAAGACCCAATCCACCGGGATAAGGTTTATGTTTTAAACAAAGCACTGTATGGTTTGCACCAAGCTCCGAGGCAATGGTATGAGGAGCTGAGCACGTATCTTCTCTCGAAAGGATTCAAACGCGGATTGGTTGACTGCACCCTGTTTACGAAAAGATCAGGAGATGACTTGCTTCTAGTACAAATTTATGTTGATGACATTATTTTCGGGTCTACTAACGAACTTCTGTGCAGGGAATTTGAACAAGTTATGCAGGAGAAGTTCGAGATGAGCGCTATGGGGGAAATGCAGTTTTTCCTCGGCTTGCAGGTGGAGCAAAGACCAACGGGGATCTTTATTCACCAAACCAAATACGTATCTGAAGTCTTGAGCCGGTTCCAGATGGACGATTCCAAGCCGATGGATACCCCGATACAACCTAATCACGGGATTGGAGTTGACCTTAAGGGGGAGCTGACAGATCCATTTACATTCAGAGCAATCATCGGATCTCTGATGTACCTAACAGCGTCTAGGCCTGATATAATGTTCGCGACATGTCTTTGTGCTCGTTACCAATCGAAGCCGAAACAAAGTCATTTAGCAGCCGTGAAGCGTATCCTTAGATATCTGAAGGGTTGTCCATCAAAAGGACTATGGTACCCTCATGATGATAATTTTGACCTAATCGCTTTTAGTGATGCAGATTGGGGCGGCTGTGACAAAGACAGCAAATCCACAACGGCTGGATGTCAGTTTATGGGGAGCAGGCTCGTGACCTGGCAATGCAAGAAACAAACCGCAGTTGCACTATCCACATGTGAAGCAGAATACGTTTCAGCATCGAGCTGCTGCTCACAGGTTCTTTGGATCCAACAGCAGATGGTGGATTACGGTTTGCAATTTCTTAAAACCCCTATTTACTGTGATAATGAGGCCGCAATCGCATTAACAAAAGACTTAGTAAATCACTCAAAGGCTAAACATATCCGGATTAAATATCATTTTATCCGTGATTGTTATGCTAAAGAGTTGATCGATATGGTCAAAATCCACACTGATTACCAACGCGCAGATCTTTTTACCAAAGCTTTTGACAAATCCAGATTTGATTATCTTTTAAAAGCTAATGGTATTAAAGAAAAACAGGACTGATCACCACCTCAGTCTATCATTTTTTAGTTTAAATTTTTACTGCTTTTCAAAAAAATTTCGAAAATCCAAAAACATTAAAAATTTTAAAATCCATAAAAATTAGAAAATTTCTTTGCTGACTGCTATATCTTCTTCCCTTAGATTAATGCCGTCAGATTTCTGTGAACAAACGATATCTGGGCAGTCACATATTTGAAATGCTCCAGCTTATCCTTGGGAACAGTAAATTCGAAAATCTATAAAAATCAGAAAATTCTAAAATGATTTCCTGGAGTATAAAGGGAAATGATAGTACATCAGTGGGGATCTGACACATTCTAAATAATGTAATGCTATATAGGGCGTGTGTCTGAGTCTGTGCGATGTGCTGATAGGCTTCGTAGACCTATTACTGCGTGCCTGATACATACATATCAAACGATTTGTTGTGTGGATGAACTCCTCATGGGCATATGGTCTTAGTACCGTAATTTCGTTTGATAGGGTATTTGTACAAAACTCGGAGGTTTAGGGTCGTTATGTTATTAGTTGTCTGGAGATAGCCTCTCTGATCTTCTGCTGTAAGTCATTACGGACCTAGATCAGACAGGGTGTCTTTATAAAAGAGCTATATGCCAAATCCTAAAGTTACCGAATTGAGGAACTTTCCATGTTATATGATAATCAAAGATTATCTATTACATCGTATTGATCACTGATGCAAATCATGATTAATATCAGTCCTCAACCTGGTATAGTGCATATGTTACTTTGCTGCATTAATTTGCTGACCTGTATACCTCTATGCATTATATCTTGTACAATTACAGACAACGAAAGCATAATCACGCTTTACAATGAGTCTTTGTGCATTTACTTCTTGATACGGGAGTATGTCGTGTGCGTGGGAACCACAGACAATTGAGTTTATACTATAACTATCTGTATCAGTATAAAGCACTGCACAAAAGTCTGCATGTGAGTTTATGTGGATCACAATATCAGCAATTGCCAGATCACACATTGTCTTTAATGATAATAATTTCAAAAAGATCAACGGTGTGATCAGATTTCTCATAAACTGATATGATCCCTTTACCGGAATCACAAAAACATTTACAGTTTTTCATTTACATTTTTGCATTTTACTTTACTGTCAAAAATTACAAAACTCAAAAAGATTTTAGGTGTGTTTTAGCATAAACTTTAGAAAATCCAAAAAGATTTTTCTTTTTCATCTTATTTTTGATAACTGATGGTGGTTGATGTCGATTTTCTAAAACCTGGTACACCAATTGAGTTTTGTGATCTTTAAAATGTGAAAATATGATGATTGGATGCTTAAAAATTGAGAAATAATTGAACTGGGATTCGTTTTTGAGATTTGGAAAATATTCAAAAATTTCATTTTACATTCGTCCATTCGTTTGGTCGAATGAGGAATTTTTCCAGCTCTTTCGAACGAATTGAACGGGCGAAGGAGAGAGTTCTTGAACTAATGTTCATTCGAACCCTTTTGCCTCATTCGAACCCTTTCAGTAGGGTCGAAGGAGCCAAAAGCTTCTCCTTCGCATGAACAAAACGGGCGAAGGAGTCTGTCTATATAAGGCTTTCCAGCTCATTCGACCCTCATTTATTTTCTCACAGATTTTTCATATAAAGTCACCTTGTTGCCTGATTGTTTTGCAATATACCATTGTGTTCGCATTCATCTACTGATCATTTTGCTATATTTGTTTCAGGTTAACATCCATTTTACAAGGATTAATCGTTGTTTTTCAATTCGAGCCCTAAAATTCTAAAATCTGCTTTAAACATCTTTATGGTTTCAATTGTTGATTTGGATTCATAATATGTGTGTTTTAGGGGGAGAAGAACTGAAAATCTAGGATTAACAAACATCAGATTGATGTCTATGATCATTACCCAGTTCGAACCCTAGTTTTCAAGTAAAAACACACATATAATGAACTTAGAATGATAATTGTTAGTGTAAAAGCTTAATCGGCATTGTTAGGACATTGTGTAATCAAATGATCATGCTTAGAATCTGTTAATTGCATTATTGAAATTTTGAATTGAACAGACTTATTCGCCCCTTGTCGTTTGGGCGAAGGAAATAAAAATGGTCGAATGTAAGTTTAAAAACGGTCGAATGAAGGAAAATTGGTCGAATGAAAACTATGTGTCAAAACTTTTACATTCGAACCCAAAAATATCACACTCGTACCAAAATTATACATTCGAACCTTATGAAAATCTCATTCGCACCCCCGACTGGGCGAATGAGAATGTAAATATCAAAATTTTCAATTTTTGAAATTTTATGATTTCTAACATGTGTTTTTGATTTGTTTTGCAGATTTTAAACATGTCCGAGCCAGAGAAAACTACCGAACAAGCAGGATCGTCCTCACAACCTGCTAAGTCAGTACCACCAAAGCAGCTAGATTTCGAGAACGCACACAACTGTTGTGCTTATTTGGGAGATGTCAAGAAGCACACCGAATTTGTTGAGATTATAGAGTTTTTGAAGAGATGTAGAGTAATTGACGCGATTGCTACACCAACCGTCATTTACCGTGACATTATGCAGGAGTTTTGGGCAAACGCGAAGCTGGATTTTTGGAATTGTGTGTCATGTTTGACAAGCAAGGTTCAAGGACAGAGAATAATTGTTTGTGAACAAGATTTACGAGAGGCGTTGAATTTGAATGATGAGAAGACGGACCCTAAAGAGTTGGGATTCATGGAACAGCGCAAGTGTTTCTTGAGGATGAAATATAATGGTCCTATCACCGATGGTTCTCTACATAAAGGAAAACTGTGCCCTCAGTTTAAATATTTGGCACATGTTTTGATTCATGTATTTGGATCGGCTGCGGGTGGATATGACTTGATGAGGAAAAGCATAAGCTCTATGATGGTTGCATTAATATTGAACAAACCGTTCAATGTTTCTGGCATGCTTATGGATCATTTACTTGAGCCGGTTAATGGCACGAGAACACTGAAGTTTTTGCTATATCCTCGCTTTTTACAGATGGTGTTTGACAATAAATATAAAGACTTGAAAAAGGATCCCAAACATATTGTTGTTCAAGAACACATGACATTGAACACACTTGCCAGAATGAAAGCTTACAAAGGCTTATCAGCTAATGAACGTCCTCCTGTTAGGCGTTTATTTGGACACTTAGCAAGACTTGATTATGAAGATCCAGGAGAAGGGTTAGTGAGACATGATGATAGCAATTCTGATACTGATGATCCTTTACATCATATTGATCCTGATGCAAAGCGAAAGAGACAGATAGTGAATGTGGGTGCAAAAGGTGGTAAAATGAAGAAGAAAGAGGTGGTATTGAATGTTGTTGAACCTGAAAAAGAGAAACCAAAGTCTGTACCGAGGAGGCAGAAGAGTAAAGCTCAGAAAGGTTTACATTTGGTTGATGAGGTGTCTATTGATTCTGAAGAGACACAAGAAGATGAGAGATGGAATTCTGAAGCTGAAACCGTTGAGACCACCTTGCCCAAGGCCACTGAGGCTGGTGCGTCTGCTGATGCTGAAGTACAAGGAGATAAGAGTCCAATTCAGGACGAGGTAATTGAAGTTATTCTGAATATGGATGATATTGAAGCTGGTTCTCCTGTTCAAGCAAAGAAAAAGAAGAAACAGGAGAAACCAAGTTTGAAGAGAAAGAAAGAGCTAGAAATGTTGATGGCTGGCAAGAATTTACCACCAGCTACTAGTTCAAAGTCACCGGTTGCTGAGCAGGTACAGAAGAAACAGAAAACCACAACAACTTCAAGCACACCACAAACAAAAGGAATTCCAATGGATGATGTGAATGAAGCATTGGATAATGTGCTGAAGAAAATGAGAAAAGGCAAAATGCAAGAAGTTGTTGAACAACTGCTAAGAAAAAGGTTTCTGTTGATAGTGATGTTATGGATGCTGTTAATCAAAGACTGACTAAAATGATGAATATCATTAACAAACAGCAGAGTGAGATTGAACAGTTAAAATCGAATGACAAAAAGATGTTAGAGGTTGTAGTCACATCAGCGGATGATAGTGCATTGATGAAGAAAACCATCAAGAGGTTGAAGAGGGAAAACAGAAAGTTGCTAAAGCATGAGCAACGAAATACTAGAAGGATAATGGCTTTGAAGGAGGAGAACAAAGAACTGAAGAAGAATAACAAGAAAATGGATAATCTGATTCAAGACTTGTACAATCGAGCTCCTCAACTTCAAGCTGGTGAGGAAGACAAAGAGTTAGATGAACAACAGGTTGATTATGAACCATCAGATGAAGATGAAGATGATGAGTTAGATGAAGATGCTGGTAATGATACTAAGAAGAAGAAGAAAGACGATAATGATGGTGATGATGGTTCGAGTGATGGTTCAGGTGAAAGCGGCTCTGCTTCTGATGATAGTGATGATGATAATGATGACGCTGAACAGTTTTCATATGAAAAGCGTGAAACAGGTAAGGGTGGAGAATCAAGTTCAAAAGCTCCGGGTGAGAATGTAGATGATGAAGATATTTTCTGGAACGAAAGATTAAAGTCATTGTCTGAAGAAGATAAGACTAAGTATCGTCAGATGTTAACCGATCGAGTCTGGACGATAGACATGACTAGCAGGTTTCCTGAAATATTTGAATCTGATAATAAACTCTTCGAATTGGAATATGATGACCCTGATCTTGAGGATGGGGAAGTGTCTGCAGCTATTTCAAAAGAAATTTTGGAAGGTTTAGCAAAGCAAGTGGGTAAGACGTTAGAAGAATTACTTGCTGATAATTTTATTCCTAAGATTCCTGAGAAAGAAGCTGGAAATCACTCAGATGATCGTGATGTTCCTGCATTCGAGGAAGTCGAGATGGAAGATATTACGAGCGATGAATATCCACAATATTTCAGAACAAATCAAGAATGTGGATTTTCTTTCTCAGACGAATTGCTAAACCATGCTGAGAAAATAGCCAAAGAGAAGAGTAAGATATTTGAAGATCATATCTTTGAAGGGCATGAAAAGCCTCGGTTCGAACAAACAGACAGTTTGAAGGAGTTGTTGAGGAAGCTAAAGGAGAAGGAGAATAACCGCCCTAAAGCTGATATTCAGGGAAGCTTCTACAAACTTCATAGCAGTATGTTCAAAGGCCGTGCCTTGGCCTGGAAGTTTGTCAAAGAGCTTAGGTGTTTTGCGGTGAAATGGGAGAAAGGTATTCTATACTTTGAGAAGTTTCATCACTTAAAGACTCTTCCTTACTGGGCAATCAGGGATATTTGTCGTCACCGTCTAACGGGAGCGCCAAATAGCCAGATTGATTATTTTGCTGAGAAGATGACCCGTGAGAGTCGAACCGAGTGGAATCTGTTTAGACCCCAGTATCCAAAGAGGATTGAACACAAGAAGGAAATTAACGAGATAACTGGGTTGCCCAAGGTTACTTTGAAGTATAAACCACCGCGGGTGCTGAAGAAAATTCCGTTGTTGCATATTCCTCAGCATTTCGCTAAAGACTTTATATGGTGGTACTATGATTGGAAGAGAGCAGAGGCCGTAATTGTGTTAAAAGATGGTGAGAAGGATTATAAGAAGGTGCTTATTTTTGATCCTATGTGGCTAATCAATTGCTCACATGAGGATATCATCATGTTATTCTATAATCCTATCTACTCAGACGCAAAAGATGCTGAACAAGCAGGAAAATACCAACGTGTGGTATTTCTGTGCTTTGCATATGACATCAACGCTGGATGTGATTATGAGCAGAAGTTGGGAAAAACTGTTGAGAAGACTGTGCCTGTGAAGAAAACAAAGAAGAAGACATTTCAGGAACCGGAACTGACTAGAGAACAAAAGATTATACGACACATCAGAATAATGAACAAGCACATGGATGAACAGAGAAGACTACAATCCAAGCAATAGTCGAGGGGGAGTTTGTAGGTGCATATGTGCGACTAATGCTTTGGATTGGATAAATCATATGTTTTTGTTTCCTGTCGTTGGTGCGAAGGAAGGTTTTTGATGGTGCGAAGGAGAGTTTTCAAAGGTGCGAAGGAAGCATTTTGGGCGAATGAAGAATGTTTATTATGGAGTTTGGTTCGACCGTTCAAAGTGGGCGAACCTGCACATTCGCACGAACAAAGTGGGCGAATGTGCAGTCTATAAATAGGCAAACTCAGTTTTTGTAGCTAACTTTGAGTCATTTATTTCCCGCCACTTTCTGAATTCTCTCTGTAACTTTTTATAAACTTGTTTTGCGTCGAGTCCTTGATTGTAATTACTTTTCTACGTGTAATCAAGTTTGATTATTAATGAAAACGTTTGAAAATGATGATTTGTGTGTGTTTATCTGATTAGTTATCATTTTGTGCTGGTTTTGGGGATTCCGCACCCAAAACTAAATTGTTTGATTGTCTTTGTAGCTTATCGATCCTTTCACGCGCATACAATCCCGATGTTTCCGCCATCGGTTGGGGTGTTACATTATGTGACACCCGGCATGTTTAGGTCAACATTTTATAAACACATAAGTCTACCTTAGCGAAAAAACGTTTATTAAACATACTTGACGGGTCAGTCGAGTCGGAACACAGTTTGTATTGTCCAGGGATCAATGATTTGGAGGATCATTGGGTTAGTCACACACACACACACACGTTACGAGTCCCGTCGTTGGTGAATTACATAAACTAAATTAGGTGTTATGCGTAGATTGATTCTTATATAGTGGATTATATGCAAATATGTGTTTAAATGATGTGTAGATGATTATCCACGCCTATATATGTTAAACATAGATTAAGATTGCATGTTCATGTGTTAGGATGCGTTAAATGCGATAAACACGACAAATTGGAAAACTAGAAAAACATAGGTCCAGGTTCGACCACAGCGTGGGGGCGAACCTGGAAAATAATCTTGGTCCGACCCTTACTGAAGGGGCGAACCTGGAATGTGAAAATAATAATCTTTCATTCGACCAGATAAGGTACATTCGACCCTGAGAAAGGGGCGAATGTGGGTACATTCGACCATGTAAAAAGGGCGAATGTGGACTAGTATAAATACCACACTTTGTCATTTTTCACCATTTCACAAACCCTAAACGCCTCTAAACACTCTCTAGCAACTTTAAACATTGGGGAAGGAGTTTTTGCCCTTGTTTTCTATAATCTAACCTACAAACAGCTTCTACACAAAGATCTAAGGTGTGTTCTTCATTCTAAATCATTTTGAAAGCATTTCAATTCGTTTTCATTAAACCCCAAGAGTCAAGATCTGATTCAAACATGTTTTCATGGATAAAAAACCTTCCTAATATCTTTCTAAACAAAACCTATTCATAAACAATGAGTTTTCATACAAATTAACATGTGTTAATGGTGTTTTATATGGTGTTATGTATTGTTTAAGGATTGATTGTTGTATAGATGTTATAACAATGATCTAGGACTGTTATTGATGATGATTTATGATTAAGATAGATTACAATTGATTATTGATGATGTTTTGTTCATTTTGGGGATTTTGGGTTAGATCTAGGGCTTGTTCATGATGATAGTGATAAGGATATGATTGGGGGTTTCTTGTTCATGATAATCTGAGTATATTAAGTTGATTATTAATTGATTTCAGAAAGTTTCCTAATTAGGTAAAGATTGCATGCGTTTGATGTGACATCTCCATAATTTGCTATTTCGGGTAACTTGTAAAACGAACGGATTTTGGGATAACATTGGTAGGGTTTTGTAGGAATATGTTAATGATAGTTGATTGCTGTGATTGGCGATGTTTCGTGATGTTTTCGGACCGTTTAGATGCGTTTTGGTGCGTTTTATGAAGTTCTGCAGCAAACGGTCGAACGTGGAACTCATTCGACCCTTCGTGTGGTCGAACGTGGCTCAAAACGGTCGAACGTGGCTCCAAACGGTCGAACGTGGCTCCAAACGGTTGAACGTGGCTCAAAACGGTCGAACGTGGCTCAAATGGGTCGATTGTAGCACCAAAGGGTCGAATATGGGTGCATGGGGTCGAATCTGGGTGCCCGGGGGCGAATTAACACGTGTTAGGGTCGAATTAACATACGTTAAGGTTGAATAAACATATGTTAGGGTCAAATAAACATGTGTTAGGTCAAATGAACCTGTGAATAGGTTGAATGAACATCATGAGGGTTGAACCAAGGGTCCATGGGTCAAACCAGAAGCCCTTGGAGGCGAACCAAACCCAGTAAACTCCTGATTCGACTTTACGACTTCGTATATGCAATTTTTGATGCAAACTAAGTGTTTTATGCTTGAAACTTCTATGTTAACCTTATGTGCATGACTAATTGAGGTAATGGGTCATCAACGGGATATCGGGTCTGTCTGGTATGTCCGGTTAACGTTTAAACGCACTTTTTAACACACGTAGTCAAGATCTGGACAATCGGGGACTAGTTAACCTTCGGGTTAGTAGTCAATACACTTATTCAAACTCATTGATAGGTTGTCACTAAGTTGGCTCATCATACACGAGCTGGAATTCTATGTATCTGAAGGCGCACTCTAAGGTGAGTTTCACGGCCCCACTCTTTTACTGGTTTTACATTTTCGGGGGAGAAAACATGCTGTATTCTTTAAACGTGTGTCAACTATGGTTTCAAAAAAGGTGTTTCAACTATGTTTTCATGAAAGGTGTGTCAACTATGTTTTCAATAAAGGCGTTTCAACTATGTTTTCATGAAAGGTGTGTCAACTATGTTTTGGTATTCACGAATTCATTGGGTTTTGGAGTATTCATTATTTTTTCAAGTATTCATTATGTTTTGGAGTATTCATTATATTACTATGCGATCTTTGGAAGTCCCGGGAGAACCATGAATGTGCGGGGATGCCCAACGGGGGAAATGTGGATAGATCTATTTGGGCTTGACCCGCCCCACTCGTCGACTGGAGGTCGGACGGGTGCATGTTGTCTCTTAGGTATTCAGTATTCAGTATTCAGTATGCAGTATTCAGTATTTAGTATTCAGTATTCATTCGGGCACGTATTCAGTATTCACAGTATTCGAGTCCAGTAATGGTTTTCCAATCGCAGTAGTAACAGGTATTCATATGTTTTGCATGCATATGGTCTGGATTGACCATGGGTATTCATTTGGGAGTCAGTATTCATTGGAGTCGGTATTCATTAAAAACCTGTGAACTCACCGGCATTATTTGCTGACGTTTTTAGCATGTTTGTCTCAGGTCGCTAAGGTAGCAGCTGTCGATAGGCGCACGGAGTCTCACGGCGTCTAGGAATCATAAGCATGTTTTGTTAAACATTTCAGACTTTGAGTTTTACTTTTGAGTTGTAATAATACATTTTGCTTCCGCTGTGCTAGAACGGTTTTGAAACTCAATGGCAGTTTACGTTGTTTTCATATCATATAGTGTTGTTTATTGTGACCGTTGACTTGAATCCTGGTTTGTCACGCGCCTCGCGGTAAAAATCTGCTAGTGGAAATTTGAGGGTGTGATAGATTGGTATCAGAGCCAATGGTTATAGTGAACTAAGACTGCTTGTAGAGTCTAGTCTATAGCCGAATATCACACACGTTAGACGGTCACACATAGTTACGAGTCGTGTCATTTGGTAAACATACTAACCTTGTCCGGGTGTCGGTGTCCTCATCACACAGTATCGTATTATCTATCTTTGGACTATTTCTACCCTTATTCTATCTTCTTCTTCGGGTTTGAAGATGAAGAGGCTTATCGCTTATACTTGACAGTAGTATACTTTGTGGTGGCTTCGGCACATTCTTGAGAATTTTTCGGGATTTGGATATCTCCCCTCTATGCTCTAATGTACATACTTGCCTACACACACACTATCATGCACTAGTACTTGTCATAGTACACTCCTGAGTGACTGTTCACTTTGGGATCCTCGTGCGATAACAGTTTCTTTTAGGAATGTGGGTGTCGGGTGATTTGAAGTTCTAGCTAGGAGCACGCCTAGAGGACCATGTAGAGCGATTTGTTATTTCGGGTGCACACGAAATCATAAATCGAAATGCATGAAAATCTTGGTGGACTTCGTGTTCGGACTAGTGGTCATGTTGGAACCACATTCTGAATTCGTTTTGTAACATTTCGCGTTTAATAATTGTACGTTACGTAAAATCTGGATAAAAACGACAAGTTCTATTATTATTGTTTACATTTAATTATTTTGTAGCATTTTAAACCCTAATACTATGATAATTATTCATAATATAATATATATAGAGGTTATTAATAATAATAATAATAATAATAATAATAATAATAATAATAATACCAACATTTTTAAAACAAACTCAAAACCCAATATCCCTTCTTTCTTCCCCCCCCCCCACCTGAGCCCAATCCGGGCTGGCCCAACCCAAACGGCCCACCAAGAGCCCAATTCCCTGGAAACCAAACCCGGCCCAACTCCCTCCTCCCCTTCACTGTCTTAAAAAAAAAAAAAGAGAAGGTTGCTTCTGCTGGGTTTCGATCCGGAGCCAAGCCACACACACGCCTACACCAGTTGAGCCACAACTCATGTGAGCGAAAGATTTTAGCTAAAACAGGATTATACGATCATACAAGTCACAAAACTAGGTGCGGAAACCCTAGTTCTGAACAAATTGATAAAACACAAATCAAAACACAATCAAGATCATTTTCAACATCATTTCATAGATTAACTTCTTTCAAATAAGCTTTTACAATCAGTTTTACGTTAATCTAGAACACACACATAATATCTCAAAACAACCTCTGAACCTGACCTGAACACTGACACAACTGACAACTCTATTACATAATCAAAATCACAAAATCTATTTATAGACACTGCACGTTCGCCCCTTTTCACTGGTCGAACGTGAGCCTTTTCCACATTCGCCCACTTCTACTGGTCGAATGTGTCTTCATGTCAGTTCCAGTCTACCTTCGCCTGTTGTCCATCTACCTTCGCCCAATCTTATCTACCTTCGCCCCATATTATTTACCTTCGGCCAATCACTAACACATGTTAATTATGTTTATCCAATCCTTAGTCGCAAAACGCATCAACAAACTCCCCCTCGACTATTGATTGGATAGTTTTCTCTGTTGGTCCATTGTCTTGTTCATCAACTTGATTCTGAGCTGTTTCTTCTGCTCAGTAGTCATTGGAGGCTCAAATGTTTTCTTCACTGGTTTAGACACATTAGCTATCTTCACTGTCTTACCAAGCTTACCCTCCAAGTTGCTTCCTGCATTGATGTCATATGCAAAACAAACTCCAACCACTTGAGTGTATTTTCTTGCTTGATCAAAGTCTTTTGGTTCATAGTAGATCGGATTGTAGAAAAGCATGATGATGTCTTCAAACGTGCAATTAATCAACCACATAGGATCAAATACATGAACATGCTTGTATTTATCCTTTCCATCTCTCAACACAATCACCGCTTCAGCCTTTCTCCAATCATAATACCAGAAGATAAAATCAGCACTAAAATGCTGTGGCATCGGCATCAACGGTATCTTTCTCATCACATTAGGTGCTTTGTAAATCAAAGTAACACGCTTCGGATTGGTTTGTGGATCAATATCCCTATGCACTTTTCTTCTGGGATATTGAGGCTTGAACCTATTCCATCTCGTACGACTTTCCCAAACCAATTTATCTGCGCACCAACCGACATGTGATCCATTTACTTCGGCACCTGACATTGGGAATCTGCATAAGTCTCTAACCGCCCAGTATGGTAGAGTACGCAAGTCACAGAATCTGTTGAAGTACAGGATTCCGGTTTCCCATTTTGCAGCAATACATTTCAGCCTGCCTAAGTAAGTCCACCCGAGAGCTCTGCCTTTGAACTTGTCATTATGAAATCTGTAAAAGTTACCTTGAGCTTCAGGCTTTGGTCGGTTCTCATCCATTTCCTTCAATTTCTTCAAATAATTCTTCAACTCATCAGACTGGTTAGAAGAATCTTTCTTATCAGTACCGAATACCTTCTCCACAAACTCTTCACTCCTTTTCTTAGCTTTCTGTTTTGCTGACTTATTTGGTATCTCAGTGAAATCAGGAAATACTTCATTTTCATCCGTTTGTCTGAAGTACTGGGGGAACTCTTCATGAGTTATATCTTCCATCTCCACTTCATTGTTCTCAAGAGTCTGCATATCATCTGAATGACTTCCAATATCCTTTTCAGGAATATCTGGAATCGATTCATCCATCATAAACTCCTCAAAAGTTTTCCCTACCCTCTGTGCAAGACCATCTAGTATTTCTTTTGCCACAGATGCAGGTAATTCCCCTTCTTCAAGATCAGGATCTTCATATTCCAATTCATATCTTAAGTCATCAGTTTGGAATATCTCAGCGAAGCATCCTGTGAACTCAATGGTCCACTCTCTCTTTTCCAACATATCCTTATACAACTGTTTAGCATCATCAGATAGAGATCTCACCTTCTCATTCCAGAAAATACTTTCATCTGAATCAACGTTCTCACCCTTCTTTTTAGAACTTGATTCTCCAGTATCTTTCTTCTTTGGTGTTCTCTTCTCATAAGTGAATCTGGAAGTATCATCTCCTCCATCATGATCACTACCACTGCTAAACTCATCTCCTTGCTTTCTCCCAGCACCTTCTGCATCATCATCATCATCATTTTTGTCATCATCATCATCATCGCTTTTCTCCGATCCATCATCATCCTCATCATCATCTTCTTGTTCTTTTTCAGATTCAGAATCTTCAAAGTCAACCTGCTCTTCTTCCTCTTCTTCATCTTCTTTTCCCTCTTTCAACTGGGTGCCCTGCTATAAAGCTCGTCAATCAAATTACTAAGGCGTTTGTTTTCATTCCTTAGTTCTTTGTTATCAGCTTTAATCAGTTTGATCCTGCCCTTGTTTCTTTCACACTTTCTTTCAAGCTTTTCATTCTTAGCTTCAATCATCTTAATCTTATCATTTATCTCATCCTGATTAGATTTAGAAGCAACCACGATCTGAAGCATTTTCTCCTCATTTTGCTTAAACTTAGCAATCTCAGCCTGTTGAGCAACTAACATCTTCATCATATCTTCCATTTTCTTATTCACTTGCTTCATAACATCGTCATCCACAGTTACTTTCTTCGACTTTGATTTAGATGGCTCAACTTCAGCTACTTTCTCCTTCTGAGGCTTTCTGAACATATCGAGCACTTTATCCAAATCGACATTGAATTGATCGATTGGTAAAGTCTCTGCCTCTTTCGTTTTCTTCTGCTTCTTGGCGACAGGTGAAGATAGCTTAGATGATGTACCAGCATCAGGTAATCTTTTACCCTTCAATAACTGAGCTAACTCTTTCTCCCTCAGCTCTTTTGTAATAGACTTCTTTGCCATGGTCTTTTGCTTCTTTGTCTTTCTAGGCAAATTAACCACCACAGTATCTCCAACACTTAACTCTGCTAGGTCAACACCTAGACTCTCATCTTCAACAGATTTCTTCCTTCTCTCAGCTTCTTCAATCGACTTGTTCAAGGATTCAGACTCACCAACCATAGTGGCCTTACGTTTGGTGGTCCTCACATTTTCAGTATCAGAATCCCACTGTTCCTCTACTTCAGTCTCTTCTGAATCTACCGACTCTTCGTCCACCAAACCTGATCCTTTCTTTGCTGTCGATTTCTGTCTACCCGCTTGTTGCTTAGAGCTTCCCTGATCCACAGTCTTTCCCTTGCCCTTCCCTTTGGCTCCAGGATTGACTACTTGCCGTTTCCTCTTAGTGCTTGAATCAACATACACTAAGGGATCATCATTGTCCGAATCACTATTATCATGTCTTGCTTTGTTCTTGCCAGGATCAGTGTAATCCTGACGAGCCAAAGCACCAAATAATCTCCTGTTAGGTGGCTTCTCACTATCAGGCACACCTTTGTAACCCTTCATTCTCATCAATGTTCTAATGTTCATATGATCTTGACCTAGGATCATAGTCGGATCCTTTTTCAACATAGGATACTTATAGTCAAAGATCATCATCAGAAATCTCGGATATAACATGAACTTCTTGTTCTTCATTCCTTTCAGCATCTCCAGCATATGATCAAGAATCATCCCAGATACGTTAAATGGTTTGTTGAGTGTCAACGCAACCATTAACGAACTTAAACTCCTTCTCATGACATCATATCCACCACTCACACACCCAAATACGTGGATAAGAACATGTGCAAAATACTTATACTGCACTCCCAGCTTCCCCTTATACATAGATCCGTCAGTAATTGGACCTTTGTATTTCATCCGTAAGAAACACGCTTTCTTCTCTGTCCATGACAACTCCCTGGGATCTTCACTATCTTCAAACTTTATCTGTAACGCTTCCCGAATATCAGCTTCAGTCAAAAACATCTCCATATCCTGAATCTTGCTCTTGATGATCGTTTGATTCTCCCAGAAATCATACTTCGCATTTTGGTAGAAATCTTCAATAATGTCTTTGTATATGATGGTTGGTGTGGCTAATGCATGAACTATTCTGCTCCTCTTCAGAAACTCTATGATCCCGGTGAACTCCGTATTCTTCTCTACATCACCGAGATATGCGCAACAGTTATGCGATCTTTCAAACGGCCAACTGCTTGGAACTGAAGTTTCTGCCTCTGGCACCGGATCTGTAACAATAATCTCTGCTGGAGTTTCCACATTTTCTACTGGTGCTTCAACGTTCTCGGATTGATCAGCCATCTGCACATTAAAATCAAACAAACACGTCAAAATACAAAAAAAAAACGACAAAAATTACAAAAATTCTGGTCAAAAATATTCTGCACATTCGCCCGTTTTAGAATGGTCGAATGTGAGATAATTTGGTCGAATGTGAAAATTGTGGTCGAATGTGAACATGATCTTGAGTAAAAATCACATTCGTCCAGATTAAATGTACATTCGCCCAAACTGATTCCACCTTCGCCCGTTTTTTTCAACCGAAGGTGAAAAAGTTTATCCCAAAATTTGAAATTTTTGCAAACTTGTTTTTAACATCTCATTTTGATTTAAATGTATCCTAATATGGCCGATTATCACTCGTTCATCATCAATTGTCCATTTATTTCAATATATATCAGTTTTTAAAGGTGAATTAGGTTAAAACAGTTCATACAATCAATTGATCACACATACGATGTTAATAACCTAATTCCTTTAACCTTCTCCCCCTAAAACTGATATGTATTGAATGTAAAACAAAATCAAGCACTAATAAACATCCTAAGACACCTAAATTGAAACCCTAGGTCGGTTTAAAAACTCGATGATTCTGATCTGTAAACAGCTTCAATACCTGTGAAATAAGTGTCAAATTGATCAGGAATGTATAGGGAATAAATCAGTGAATCAAAAGAAACACGAGCAACAAGGTCTGGTTATGGATGAAATTTTGAAAATTTTTGAATGAAGAACTCGAACCTGAAATGGTGTATATATAAGATCCACTTTCGCCCGTATGGCATGGACGAATGTAGGTGAAGTCCACATTCGCCCCAAATGAATGGCACGAATGTAAAACAAGCCACCTTCGCCCCTAATTAAAGACCCGAAGGTGAAAAATATACCCGAAAGTGGAATTGACACCCGGAAGTGAAATATTCCACATTCGTCCAAAACCATTATGGTCGAAGGTGATGATTTTTCCACATTCGACCCAATTAAGGGGCGAATGTGAAATGGAAAAATCTGAAAATTTCGCCAAATCACGAATTCGAATCCCGTTCAACATTTTTCAATCTGTTAAACTTCCAAAACTCAAATTTTCACTTTTTGAATGATACAAAGTCCAGATGGTGTTATCAAATCTCAGAAATTGACCATCAAGCATCCCCGGTTATCAAAAATAAAGCAGAAATGCAAATCTTTTGGATTTTCTAAAATTTTATCAAAACACACCTAAAATCTTTTTGGATTTTGTATCTTTTTGACAATAAAAGTAAAATGCGACAAAGTAAAATGCATTAAAGTAAATGAAAGCAGTAAACATTTTGTGATTTCCGGTAAGAGGATCATATCAGTTTTCTGAGAAATCTGAACACAGCGTTGATCTGTTTCAATATTATCATTAGAAACAATATGTGACACGGCAATTGCTGATATTGTGGTCCACGTAAGCTCACATGCAGACAATTACGCAATGCTTTAAAATGATACGAATTAGATGTATTAGACTAACACATTGTGGTTCCCACACACACGACATACTCCCGTATCAAGAAGTAAATGTACAAAGACTCATTGTAAAGCGTGATTATGCTTTCGTCGTCTGTAATTGTACAAGATATAATGCATAGAGGTATACAGGTCAGCAAATTAATGCAGCAAAGTAACATATGCACTATACCAGGTTGAGGACTGATATTAATCATGATTTGCATCAATGATCAATACGATGTAATAGATAATCTATGATCATCATATAACATGGAAAGTTCCTCAATTCGGTAACTTTAGGATTTGGCATATAGCTCTTTTATAAAGACATCCTGTCTGATCTAGGTCCGTAATGACTTACAGCAGAAGATCAGATAGGCTATCCCCAGACAACTAATAACATAACGACCCTAAACCTCCGAGTTTTGTACAAATACCCTATCAAACGAAATTACGGTACTAAGACCATATGTCCATGAGGTGTTCAGCCACAAACGCGTAGTTTGTTATGTTTGTATCACTAATGCACGCAATATTTAGTCTACGAAGCCTATCAGCATATCACACGTAATCAACATACGTCTCATTATACTATACAATTCTTTAGCCTGTGCCAGATCCCCACTGATGTACTATCATTTCCTCTTTTTATCCAGGAAATCATTTTGGTTTTTCTAATTTTTAGGTATTTTGAAAATTTTTCAATGTTTTTGGTTTTTCTGATAAACTGACTCCCCCTAAAATAAAGAACATATTTTTGGGATTTTTAATTTTTCTGAAAAAAAAAAAAAAAATTGAAAGAAACAATCCACTTGAAAGCATCAACTTCTTTGAGGATTAGACAAACCCCTCGAAAGCATCAACTTCTTTGAGGATTATGATAGTAAAGAGAAATTCCCAATTAGCAAAGAGAAATTCCCAATTAAAAAAAATTTAAAACTAAAACTAAAAATTAAAAAAAACGATAAACCGAGGTGCCGATTAGTCCTGTTTTTCCTTTATATTGTTTACTTTTAAAAGATATTCAAAGCGGGATCTGTCAAAAGCTTTTGTAAACAAATCTGCACGTTGGTAGTCAGTATGGATTTTGACCATATCAATCAATTCCTTAGCGTAACAATCACGGATAAAATGATATTTAATCCGGATATGTTTCGCTTTAGAATGATTTTCAGTATTTTTAGTTAATGCAATTGCGGCTTCGTTGTCACAGTGTATAGGGGTTTTAAGAAACTGCAAACCGTAATCGACCATCTGTTGTTGGATCCAGAGCACTTGTGAACAGCAACTCGAGGCTGAAATGTACTCGGCTTCACATGTAGACAGTGCGACGGAAGTCTGTTTCTTGCATTGCCAGGTAATTAACCTGCTCCCTAAAAACTGGCAACCAGCTGTTGTTGATTTGCTATCTTTGTCACAGCCGCCCCAATCTGCATCACTAAAAGCAATAAAATCAAAATCATCATCATTAGGGTACCAAAGTCCTTTTGATGGACAACCCTTCAGATATCGAAGGATACGCTTGACCGCCGTCAGATGACTTTGTTTCGGCTTCGATTGATAGCGAGCACAGAGACACGTTGCATACATAATATCTGGTCGAGACGCTGTCAAATACATCAGAGATCCGATGATTGCTCTGTATGTAAATGGATCTGTCAGCTCCCCCTTAGCGTCCACTCCAATCCCGTGATTGGGTTGAATCGGGGTATCCATCGGCTTAGAGTCCTCCATCTGGAATCGGCTCAAGATGTCGGATACATATTTCGTCTGGTGAATGAAGATCCCGTCGGGTCTTTGATCCACCTGTAAGCCGAGGAAAAACTGCATCTCCCCCATAGCGCTCATTTCAAACTTTTCTTGCATAACAGTTTCGAATTCCCTGCACAAAAGTTCGTTAGTTGAACCAAATATAATATCATCAACGTAAATTTGTACTAGAAGCAAGTCATCTCCCGTCTTCTTCGTAAAGAGGGTGCAATCGACGAGGCCGCGCTTGAATCCTTTGGAGATGAGGTATGTACTTAGCTCCTCGTACCACTGTCTTGGAGCCTGGTGCAAACCATATAAAGCTTTGTTTAGCACGTAGACCTTGTCCCGGTGGATTGGGTCCTCAAAGCCTGGTGGCTGCCCGACATAAACCTCCTCCTTGACTTTCCCGTACAAAAATGCGCTCTTGACGTCCATTTGATAGACTTTGAATTTCTTGTATGAAGCAAACGCAAGGAACATCCGAATAGCTTCAATTCGTGCTACTGGTGCATAGATTTCGTTGTAATCAATCCCTTCGATTTGATGGAAACCCTGCACAACAAATCTGGCTTGGTTGCGAACAATAACTCCACGATCATCCTTTTTGCACTTAAACACCCACTTAGTGCCTATTTTCTTCCTTCCCGGCGGCAAATCTGTGAGCGTCCAGACTCCCAATTTCTGGAATTGCAATAACTCCTCCTGCATTGCCTCAACCCAGGCATCTTCATTCAAAGCGTCTTTGTATGTCCTTGGCTCTACCTGCGACACATAACATGCAAACGACCAATCATTTTGACTACCAGATTTTTGAATTTTGGCATACAATGCTAAAGCACCAAAACTCTCTGGCGAGTTAACGCTTTTCAGCTGCCCTCTGGTCATAACACCACTTCCAGGATCACCGATAACTTGCTCCAGCGGGTGAATACGATGAATCCGAGATTCCGGATTAACAGGTACAATCACTCCCGTCTGAGCAGTCAAGTGTTCTACAGCATCCTGATCATGACCCGTGTTTGATGATGAAGCAACATCTGGATTTGGAGTTGGGTTCACAGGTTGCACTCTAATTCTTCTGCATGTTCAAGAACTGCTTCTTCAAATTGTTCATCTTCAGATTCTGAAGTGTCTAATGAAGTTGAAGCCTCTTGAAACATCTCTTCCTCTTGTATAGGAGCACTGGTATCATTAGAAGCTGGTGGGGGGTTTACGGTGATTGGACGCATCAACGGTGAAGTCGCCGCGTTTTCACACTCGTAAAGTAATCTGATAACAGCTTCTTCAACCAAGCTATCTAGGTTGAATGATTCAAAGAAATCTTTGTAATCAAACATCCAATCAGGGCCCGTGCCTTGCAAATTTTGAGTGTATCGTTGAACTTCCACGTTAGCCCAATCCTCCACTTGACGAGTTCGCTTGTTGAATACCCGTTTGAGCGGGGTTGCATATCCAACAAAATATCCCTCCTCAGCTTTAGGACTAAACTTCTCTCCTGGATTCAACATCGTGCATGGCGCCCCGAAAGGTTCTAGATACTCTAAGTTGGGCTTTCGTCGGTGTGTAACAGTTCATAAGATGTTTTTCCAAACTTCTTCACTGTTAGAACCCGATTTAATGTATAATTTGCTGCATAAATCGCCTCATTCCAGAACATTACTGGAAGATTTGAGTCAGCGAGCATTGTTCTAGCCGCCTCAATTAGAGTCCTATTCTTTCTTTCAGCAACACCGTTCTGTTGCGGGGTATACGGAGCCGAATATTCATGATGTATCCCTTTGCTTTCACAAAGTTCATCCATCTTGGCGTTTTTGAACTCCGTCCCGTTGTCACTCCTGATTCTTTTTATCTTCAAATTGTAGATATTCTCCAATCGAGTGAACAGAACTTGTAAGTTGGTAAAGGTGTCGCTTTTGTTCTTCAAACACATCACCCATGAAAATCGTGAATAGTCATCAGTGACAACTAAACAATAAAGCTCTCCAAGATGACTTTGCGCTTGACTGGTCCGAAAAGGTCCATGTGCAATCGCTCAAGCGGCATCTCAACAGAATTAACTTTCTTCACTTTATGGGACTGTTTGTGTTGTTTTCCTTTCATACAACTTACACACTTGTCGTTCAGATGGAAATGTTTCACGTTTACTCCATCGACAAGCCCATTTCTCACCAATTGATTCATTTTCCTCAGATGAATGTGCCCCATTCTGCGGTGCCACATTATCGATTCTTTTTCGGTCGCCTTGGATAGAAAGCATGTTATTTGCCCCTGTGATGTCATCGCCTTGGACATGTCAAGAATATAGAGATTGTTGACTCGAGGTGCCATCAACATTACCCACTCCTTTGGAATTTTGAAGCCCGGTTTGAGAATATAACAGGATTTGTCATCAAAATGCACAGAAAATTGTTTATCGCATATTTGACTGACGCTCAACAGATTATAGTCTATCTGCTTGACATAAGAAATCCGCTCGAAAGTCACAATCCCATTACTCACGCTTCCTTCCATCGTGATATATCCTCCTTTATTACCCGCGAAAGCGACATACCCTCCATTAATGTTTTTCACATCAAACAGCAATGCGAGATCCCCCGTCATGTGGCCTGAAGCTCCACTATCAACAATCCAGAGACTGCTAATAGGGCCAGCTGAAGCTCCCTGCACACAAAAAGTAAATCATTTAGTTCTTTCGGGGGACCCAAGCCTGAGTCTTGGGCCTTTGAACATTGGCTTTCAAAGAAACATCCTCATTAACTTTTTCAACAACTTTTTGTTTTGGATCAATCTTTTTCTGATTGTTCAAAACACTTTCATTTTTCTCACTTACCTTCGAAGTAGAAGCTCCTGGAGTACCATTTGGTGTCCAAGATTGTTCAGACCTTTTAAGAATACGAATTTGAGATTTTGGTTTCTCAATTGGTTTCTGAACATTGTTAACAAAAGTAACTTTCTTGGCTACCTTATCTGAGTTAACAGACTTAGGTCCAACATTTGATTTGACAATTGGTTTTTGTGGAACTTTTTGTCTATCAACTGTTGTGTTCACCACAGGCTTTCTCCAAGATTGTTCCATAGCAATCCGATTTCTTTGATCATATTGAATTGGACGATTGTTCCTCATTTGAAAATTGTTTTGATTATAAAACTGTTGTTGTTGAGGAACAACCCGTCTATGTGGTGGAACATAATGATCAATCGGCTTTCTCATGGAATTTCTAACTTCAACCTCATGTCTTTTATGCCTTACATATGGACACTGAGCAAGTAAATGCCCGCGTTCTCCACATTTAAAGCATTTTCGATACTCTTCAAAAACATAATGAGCATTTGGTGGAGCAAATGATCTAACAGGATATTGATCATTATACTGTTGATTTCTCAAACTCTCGGGAAGTGGTCCTTTCGAGTAAGTGGGCTCATGAAAACCATTTGCTTTGTCATTTGGTCGAATGAACTCGGTGACATGGACCTTTGGTTCTTGAGGAACATCCGAAAACAATTTCTTTAAGATTTCTGGTGGAATTTCGTTTGTTCTCTCATGTTTTGGAAACCAAATAGTGCTTTCTTGCCAGATTTTGTCAAGTTTAGAATAGTTAACGTTTTTGATTGGAAATTCCTCATCAGAAATGATCTTATCGGATCCTTCCATCCGATAGAACACTTTGACAGGTTTGTCACTTGGTTCATTCAACTCATTCTTTTTAACAACATTCTTAACACCATTATCTTTCTTAACATCATTCTTTTCAGGACTTTTATCACGATTAGCATTTGCCATCGGATGAACATGATCAGATGGTGACACTGGTTCAGTAGTAATGATGTGATTTTCTTTTGGAATCTCACATACATTAACAGTTTGATCACTACCAGTATCATCATTCTGAGTCTGAATTCACACTTTCAGCATAAACACCCTCATCATTCAAGCCTAAAATCGGTCTCACATCGGAATAAGGATCACCAATACTCGAGGTATTAGATTCCATTTCGATGATGAGTCTGATTTTACCGAACTCTCCGGTATAACTTGGTGATAGTTATGATTTTCAAAAAGAACCGGAGATGGTACAGACTTGTAATTGGGGTGGTGTTATCATCAATGATATGGTCTACCACATAAGCAACATTCTTATAACTTTCCAACTTCTTGTTAACCTTTTCAGCAAAGCATTTTATGGCTGCCATTTCCAACTTGGTGTTTTCAATTTCATTGATATAGTTGTTTATTGCCAATTGTTTCAATGACAAAGTGTTTTTCAAGTCGGAAATGTCCTTTTTATAGCCATCTAATACTTTGTTGAAAGCATTCAACTCTTTGCGAGTAGATTGACTGTTCATGATAGCACTATCACGTGAAATTCGGAGTTGTTTATTCTCCTCAGTCAATCTATCACATGTTCCACAATATTTATCACTCATAACATCAGTGCTAGATTCAGAACTTACAGGTTTTGGCGGTTCAGTCATGGCCATCAACGCAAAATGAGCTTCCTTTCCAGTGAAAAACTTGGAGGAGTAGTCAATCTTGGTGAAAGCATCATCAGCAATACACGACTTCCTCGTCATCAAAAAGTCAGCTTTGCTGCAGCAACTGATCAATATCATCATCTAAAGAATCAACACTTGCCTCTGTGTCTGATTCGCTCTCAGAATCTGAATAAACTGATCTACACTCTTCAGGAACATCAGTAACAGAATCAATCACCATTCCAGAACTCGTTTCCTCAGCCTTAACCTCAACAGGTTCATTCTCCACTTCCATCTCAGTCTCAGAATCATCACTTTCACACTCCTCAGTTTCTTTCTTCTCATCAACTGCCACCGACTCTTCCATATCAACCTGATAAGCAACACATGCCACATTCCCACCAGTAGTCACTTCCTCAACTCCTATTTGCATACCTGACCAGTCAAACCTTTCATCCTGTTGAGTCACCAAAGCTTGGTTCTGACTCGCATTCTGTTGAGTCTCATTAGGTGTAGTGATAGGTACAACTGTTCGGTTTGTGTGTTAGGAGATTGGTTTTGAATCTGGTTTTGAGTGTTTGGTTGTCTGTTTTGGTTGTTTAAAGTTTCGGTTTTGGTAGTTGTTGTTATTTTGGTAAGAAACTTGGTTTTGTTGTTGACGGTTCTGGTAATTTGCATTGAAAGGGTTTCGATTACCTTGTTTAGGTGGCTGGGTGCATTCCCTTTTAAAATGTCCTTTTCTCCACAATTAAAACACGTAACCTTCTCCTTGTTGAATCCATAGGTTGTGTTGGGAGAAGTTGCCAAATCAGTCCTACCAGTTTTCTCAATGAACTCTGTTGCTCTTCTCATGATACTCGCAAAAGCCCATTGAATGTCAATGAGTTCCATCTCTTCCTTGTCTATCTGTGCATAGTCTTCGTTGGTTAAGTTGTTGTTCCCAATCTGACTAGCAACTAACCCATTGTAGGATGAAACCATTGCTGAGACTAATGCAATGTGTTGCTGAGCAACCTCCACAGTCACATTTCCCAAGTTAGATGTATCCAAAACCACGGGTTGTTGATTAGGTTGAGTAACTTGGTTTATTGGTTGTTGTGGTTGGTTAGCGGTGTAAAAACCTGCTTGTTGCATTGGGGAGAGTGGTGAAATGTAGGAATTGTATTGTGGTGGTGTGTATGATGGTTGTGAGTAGGATGATGTTTGTGTCAAGTAGTTGGTGGTTGGTTTTGATGATTCCATGACATTGGAAATACATGCAACATGTGGTGCAATGCTTCCTGAGCTCGTGAGTTACCAACTGGAACTGAAGTGCCTCCAAAATACAAACTGGGATTCTGAGGAATTGTGACCTTCTAGCTTTCCTCCTATCCTCCAACTCTTTGTTCTCCGCTTTTCGATAAACTCTGAAATAGTCCAGAATTGATAAGCATCCTTCTCTCTGAGAACTTCCACATGCTGATCCCATTGTGGTGGTAAAGCATCTGCAAACTTATCCACCTGCTTAGTCATTGGAATCTGTACACCATAACTAGACAATTCAGACAACAAATGCATATATCTAGGAGTTAGTTCTTTTAGAGTTTCATTATTAATAAAAGAAAAATTCTCAAACTCTTTGACCAATTCTTCCATTCTCAGGCTCCTAGTCTTCTCATTACCATCATGCTTCCTCTTAAGCTTATCCCAAAGCTGCTTTGATGTAGTACATGTCCCAAACTGATGCAACAGGTCACTTGTGATTGCCTGTGTCAATTGGGAAAAAGCCTTCTTCTCCACCACATATTTCTTCTTCTCGTCCTCAGTTAAGCTTTCCAAAGGAATCATTTCACCTGTATTCTCCAAATTCGGTGCTGTGTAAACTTTAACAATCATGCTCCATGCACTCTGCTCTTTCAACTCCATGCCTTCCAAATGGATCTTGAACATGGTATGCCACTGATTATACTCTTGCATTTCCATGAGCTTCGGTGGCCGAGTTCCACTACCTGTAGACAAATCCTTAATCAAAGTAGAAATAGCATTAGTGGTTTGAGTATTTACCGCCGCTGCTGCTACTCCCCAGTAATCAGATTGTAGTGCCGGATGTGCTACACTTTGAGGCATCGTGCTCGTCGTTGCATGTAGTTAAGTGGTTGTGAAGACTGTGTGTTCGTCTTTTGCGCTGCCACTGTCCATGGGTCCATCGTTTGCTGTTGTGGTTGTGTTGTTGCTGATCCCGGAGTAGTTTGAAAACGCCACATGCCCACAGAAACTGAAAAATCTCAAACACTTAGAAAAAAAAATTTCAACAAAAAACCTAGGTTCGCCCGAAATACACTTGGTTCGCCCAACAAATGATCTAGAGATTCGTCCAAACTTTATCATTCTCGACCCTTCTAATTCTAGTTCGCCCAAATAGTAACAACCGAACGTAGATAT